>CAKNWT010331112.1:0-14985 GCA_932066315.1 Andricus coriarius | reverse complement strand
ATCATAGGGCCGTGTGAACACTGAGAGTGAACTGACGCAATGTGACGATGTCCGTGAACTTAGCACACCAACAAGTAAATATCCAATTTTTGTTTAATGGAATCGTTTGGTCATCCGATGGTCACGTTTGAACGCCAAATTTTTTCGTTTGGACGGAAATAACTCAACAAGATATTGAGTTTTCAAAATTGGAGTGCTAACTTCACGCTGCGGAACAAATTTTTATTTGTTCAAAAACTTTTTTACCAATCGTTTGAATGTCGTTTGGATGCGTTTGGAAGCTCACTTTTGACGTTTGGACGATGAAATTGTGTGAGTTATCAAATGAAAATTTCATTAGCACCGTACTCGCGAGCGGCGCCTTTTCAAGTGGTAGTGACCTTCTTTGGTCAGCCGTGTCCTTAAATATAATATGATGTGTCACTGTATGTCACCTCGAAAACGGTGGTACCGAACCTTTCTAAAAATTGTGAAAATTTTTTGATTATCTAAATTTCCGTTTATTTTCAAAATTTGTAAGATGTTCAAAATTTCTAAAATGTTCAAAATTTCTGAAAGTATAACAATTTCTGAAATTATAAAAGTTATCAAAGTTTCTGAATTTCCCAAAAATGTTAAATGTTCTCAAATTTCCCAAAATTTGTAAAATTTTCTAAAATTTGTAAAATTTTCTAAAATTTGTGACATTTTGTACAATTTGTAAAATATTCAAAATTTCTAAGATATTCACAATTTTTAAACTGATCAAAATTTCTGAAATGTTAAAAATGTCTAAAATCATTCAAATTTCTGAAATTAATGTTCATAATTTTTAAATTTCTAACGTTATGTAAATTTCTAAAATTATCAAAAATTCTAAAATATTCCAAATTTTCTAAATTATTAACATTTCTAAAATGTTGCGTTTCTTGGCTCAATTTTATGTTTTATTTTAGAAATTAGGTTTTCCAACAAACAAATTAGGAAAAAATGTTAGAATTTCCTTTTGTCAATGTGAATAATAGATATTATATTAATTAATAATTGAAAAGGTGACAGTACAGAACTAGATAACAAGCAACAACAATAAATGTACTGTATATTACGGTGAGGTGGTCCGAAAACATGAAATTTTTAAAAATCGAAAATGACTAGTACTCAAAAATATTTTATTATGAGAAATTGTTTGTTATTATCAAAATAAATTTTTTGTTGTTGAAATCATTGTGATACTGTGGAATTAGTTTTGATTACAAATGTTATATTATTATTATATAATACGGTATGTATGGGCACAAGCAAATATAAAAGAGATTGTGAATGAATATATGAAATAAAAAATAAAATTGAACACATTAATTCGAAATAATCACAAATCTCATTTAGACTGCGTCTCTTGGCCCAATTTCATGTTTTATTTTCGAAATTCATTTCTAGTAACACAGGCATGATTTCTGCTTATATGAAGGAATTTCAGGATCGTTATTTCTATTTTTGTATGAATTTAGAAAATTTTGAAAAGTTCTAGAATTTGTGCAATCTATGGTAAATGTGAATAATAAATTTTTTTGAAAATATTAGCACTCTTAAAAGTTTGAGAGTTTTATAGCAATTTGAGAAATTATAAAAATGTTAGAATTTTTGAAAATTAAAAAAAAAATTGAAACCGTTATAAATTAATTTTTTTCAAGTTGGAACATTTGATAAATTTGCATAATTTTATCAATTTTAAACATTTTAGATATATTTATAAATTTATCAATTTTGAACATTTTATCAATTTGAATAATTACAAAACTTTTTTTAACATTTTAAAAATTTTTAAATTTTTAGATATTTTAGAAATTTTGGTAATTTGACAAATTTTGAAAATTTGAGAAGTTTGTATAATTTGAGATATTTTCAATAGTTTCGAAATTTTGAACATTTTACCAATATTAATCATTTTTGAAAATTTTAGATATTTTAGACATGTTGAAAATTTAGAAATTTCAGAAATTTAGAAAATTCATAAATTTTGGTAAGCATAGACGTTGAAAATTTCAGAAATTTTGAAGATTTGAGACAATTCTATAATTTTAGAATTGTTGACAATATTGTAAATTCGGAACAGTTTAGAAATTTCGATAATTTAAAAAATTTGGAACATTTTAGAAATTTTGATAATTTTAGAAATTTAAATGAAATTAGAATTTAAAAATTTTGAACATTAATCTTAGAAATTTGAATGATTTTAGAAATTTTTAACATTTCATAAAATTCAGAAAAATTAGAAAAACTTTGATAATTAAATTTTTTTTTAATATTTTACAAATTTTGAGTATTTTAAAATTTTTTACAATTTTCAGAACATTTTAGAAAATTTGGGAAATTTGATAAAATTGAACATTTGATAAAATTCAGAAATTTTGAAAATCGCAGACATTTTGAAAATTTTTAAGATATATGGAAATTTATATAATCCAAAAATTTTCAAAATTTTTGGAAACCTTTGGTACCACAGTTTTCGCGGTGACACATCATATAATATTTAAGGACACGGCTGACCAAAGAAGGTCACTACCACTTGAAAAGGCGCCACTCGCGAGTATGGTGCTAATAACTATTTTATTTGATAACTCACATAATTTCATCGTCCAAAAGTCAAAAGTGAGCTTCCAAATGCATCCAAACGATTGGTAAAAAAATTTTTGACAAAATTAAAATTCATCACCAGACGATGACCTAACGATTCCATTAAACAAAAGTTGGATATTTAATTGTTGGTGTGCTAACTTCAAGGATATAATGTGACGCAGTTATTTAGTTAGGCCGTTAGGTTACAGCGCTTTATCGCTATGATACTGTTTTTTCATGCATGATTGAACACCGCACAACTCCTCGCGGCTCCACACATTCAAAACAGTCGCGCGGCGTCGATTCTCGGAACGTTCCAATCAAGTTTCCTCTTATCCAAGTTCAAGTGTACTTTAATTTATTTTGATACAACGTTCACCTATGATGTTTAGAGGCCAAGGTATTATGCGAAAAGAAAATATTTAACCATGTAGGGAATTTTAAAAGGAGGCCTAACGATTGTGGTCATATTCAATAAAAATACTCAGAAGGCATCCCCAAAACATAATTTCTAGGGTACAAACATTAGCAGGCTCTTTTAAGTGAAACTTGATTCTGAGGAGGCGTGAGGATGCTGGATTACAGCCAAGTGCATGATGGGGGAGGGGGGCCTACAGCTTAAGGTGGGATCCGAACCACTAGCACCTCGGTAAAAGTGTTTGAGGAGGTATGAATTTTAGATTAATCTGGAATTCGCATGTTGCTTATTCAAGCAACACGTTCGTTCCACAACACCGCTCCTAGAGATCCTCAAGGGAGAGTTGGGACACGTGGGCTACGTTTCTTATTGGTAGAGCCAACCGGAATACAGAAGTCCTTCAATTCGCGCACTTAAGAATTTAAATTTATATTCTTTTTTCTTTTAAAACGAATATTGAATAATAAATTGTTGTATAACTGATTTAAAGTATTGAAATTTCAATTTAGACAATGTGCAACATTTCTGTTTCGATAAAAACGATGTTACTGTGATTGACAATTTTTTAAATGCAAGAATGTTGGATTCAAATTCTAAAATTCAATTTGTACGTTTTACTCAATAAATATTAGAACTAAATATCTTTTAGCTCTATAATACATCCGTCAAAAAAAATAAATATCATTATAGAACGAAAAAGTATGCAACTCTATAAATACGCAAGAACTCCAATATAAGGCCAGTTTCGGGGGTTGCCTCGCAGTGGCCGTGGCACTAAATTCATCGTTAAACGAATGATGCGGGGTGACCACGCATTGATGACGCTGCTTGTGCGCTGAGAAACTGCGTGGGCCAGCAGTTCTAGGAAGAACTAAATCAGTCGGCCTTATATTGGAGTCCTTCTGTTTTTGATGAGTAGAATGGAAAAATTAAATTTAAAGGTTAGAGTAAGACCGGGTCACGATTGACAGCAAACAACTTTGAGTTGAAGTTAGTCCTTACGCACGCGCTGTCAAGCATATGTTCAAATTTTGTGACGACTTCCGTATTCCGGTTGGCTCTAATCGAGTGGTGGGGGTTCACGTGTCCCAACTCTCCCTAGATGATCTCTAACCGCTCCGACACAGGTCTCTGATCAATCTCTCTAGCAATCACCTCAGGCGAAGAGCTTCACAAAAGTCATCATATATCATTGATCACGCAAAAATACACATACTGACTAATAGTCCCATAGTAAGATCCATACTATTTAGTCTAATCACATCGACTAAGTAAAGTTCTCTAAGAGGGCCCATTAGTATCCAAGATCGTTCGTCTCAGATGTCTCTTACTCCGCTGACACTCTTCATCACAATTTCTTCTAAACTATTTTTATCCATACTTTCCTGTCCTGGCATACAACTTTAGCTTTCTTTACGTCCATTACATCTTTGTTGAGAGACTAAAATTGATTGCTGTGCTTTATTAGCTTCAAGCTATAAAAAGATATATAAATATATTTATGTACAGAGATGATTACTGAAAAAGCGGAGATTGTGAGGTGCAAGGCAGAAAGAGACCCTTGTTGAAAAAGATCAATGTAAAATTTATGTGAAATAAATTGTTAAATCTTTCTCAAAAAATGCTTTCATAAAATATGGGAGCTATATGATATACTTTGAATTGGATATGAAATTGGTCTTATAAAAAAAACTCTAAGTATCCTTATGTGTTGAAAACGCATGTGGAAAAGCCATCAGAGACTTTTATGGCGACCTGCGCCTTTTTTAATGCACTCTTACGCTCGACATTTGGTTTCCAGCTCGATTTTCGAACGATCGATGCCCTGGCACGCAAAGCTCTGCTTATGGTTGGAAGGAATTAACAAGCAGGAAAGAGACACGCTATATAACATTTCTGCACATTCATTTTCCTATTCAATATTTAAATTAAATCACTTATATAGTAAATGGAAATAATTCATCGTTTTACATTCTGCTGCAATAAAACTGGACATTAAAAATACAATATTTTACCACTTTAAAAATTAAAGCTGCTGAAACTAATCAAGCATACGAATAGCTTAAAGACTTAATAATTATTTATTTTACTTAAATGTATGTATACATTTTTTCAAAACCAGCATTCTTCTACTATAAAAATCCGAGTTGGATACTTTTAAGTTTAAATTTATTAAAGTATTGGCTACTACCATTTTTTTTAAAGGCTAGTTAATAAAGTAGATTAATATCTGGATCATGTGAAAATTGAAAGTGACCGTCATTTATTTGAAGCCCCTGGGAAGGTGGTCAAAATCGCTAATCTAGTTTCCCTAGCGTCAAATTGGAAATAACCTACTTTTAATTTTCAATTACTAAAATCAAATAAATTGATATAGCGTAAATGTCCCAATTACTGTGGGTGTCCCAATTATTGCCGTACTCATTATATGCTTCGTACTCACAAGGGGCGACCGGCAATTGTCAACTTTAGTTTCGGTTCATAATTTTTGTAATGAAAGCTTTTTACTTAAGTATTAATTTTCCCAGACAGTAATATTCCATTTTTCGCCGTTTGGGTGATCTGTAAAATTTAACTCGTAATTAGTTAAATTTGATAAATTTTGATTTATAGAGACCTCAAATTTCGTACTCAATTTCATAATTTTTAAAACCTATGCTTATTCAAGGCAAATAATTTTTATAAAGTTTGCCAAATAATTGCAATTTTATATGCAGGACCCTTTATTACATATCCACTTATGTAGTAATTGAAAAGCCAACTTAAATCCAATTTAGCTAAACACTTATAATGGCCGCGATTACATGTTTAATTGCGCAGAAAATTGTTAAAATGAGTCGCAGTTGTATCGAAAAAATCAAAATTGTTACTATTATGCAAATGATAATTTTTGTAATGTATTTTTTCGCGGAAAAACTCAAATTTTTGAACTTCATCATGTTAATTAGAAGTATGATCGAGGTTCGTTATACGCAAAGATGTCAATTGAATAACAAAAAACCATCATCCAGGTCAAGACGGTATTTTTATTTCGTAACTTCCGAAGCAAAAATGTTATTAAATATTTCAAAGACGATTTTCTCAAAAACGGCGGAAAATTGCATATTACTGCTTCAGCAAATTAATATTCAGGTAATGAGCTTTCATTTCAGAAATTATTATGAACCGAAACTAAAATTGATAATTGGCGGTCTCCCCTTTTCAGAGTAAAATAATCAGAAGATCAAAAATGATAAGTGTAAATTGTTACGTTGGTAAATAGTATACATCTCTATTATTTTATTTTAAGATCTAGATTAAACATAAAGTCAATTTTCTATTATGTCATAATTTCTTTTTTTTTAATATTAAGTTTATGGTTAATAGGAAAATCCCACATAATTCAACTTTTTACTGGTGATACGTTCTCATATATAAAACTGAAATCCACATTAAGAGGGACGCAGTAATACGTACACAGTTTTTGTTTATCCGCAGTAATACGCACAAACATACATTTAATCTAAATTTTCAATATTTTGTATATTGCTTCATGTTTTGGTATTTATTATCTACCGTTTTTATGTACAAAAATTTAGTAAAATTTTGAATTGTGGGAACATCAATAGTTGAACAAGTTCTAAATTGGAATCTCGAAAATGTGTGCAATAATAGTTTCAATGTTAAAAAACGTGAAACATTATAAAACTGACTTGTTTCTCTTGAATTTTAAACTATAATAGAGGAATCTGGAATGTAACTTTTTCTATTATTGCTACTTTTTAAAGATACTATAATATTATGAGGTTATATTATTAAAATTTTCTGTCGGCTTTTATAGTCATCTCTACTTCTTTTCCACTAGTGGAAAAGTAGGAAAAGTAGGTTCCCATTCGCTTGCCTCGCCGCTTTTATATAAATAAGAGTAAAAAATCTAAAATAATCCGGATTTAACTAATTTTACCAATTGAAATCCTTCTTTTGCATATCGAATGCATATCGAATCTGAAGCTGCGGGAAACTGCATCAATAGATTTGACAACTATATTCATTCCGGAAAATGACGATTATTTTAAACATTTAAAAGGATTTCACAAGATAACAAAAGATTCCAAGAAATTTAAAAAGAATTCAAAATATTTCACAGAATATCCAAATATTTCAAGAAATCACATGAGATTTTAAGAGAATTCAAAAGATTTAAAGAGATTTCAAAATATTTCATGATTATTTCAAAGAATTTCAAAAAGTTCAAAGATTTAAAAATATTTTATTTTATTTCAAAGAGTATCATAGAATTTTGAGAGATTTAAAAATAGTTAAAGAGATTTAAAAGTGTTTCAAGAATTTCACAAGATTTTAAATAATTTTATGGAATTTCAACGATTTCAAACATTAAAAAAAAAATTAAAGAATTTCTCAAAGCAGTTAAAAAATTTAATAATTCTTTTAGAGATTACGGTATTTAAATAAAAGAGATTTTAGAAGACATATTCAAATTATTCGAAATTTCAAAAGATTTAACCAAATTGAAAGGCTTTCACGAGATTCCGAAGGATTTTATGGAATTTCAGTTGATTCGACCGATTTCAACGGGTTTTAAAAGATTTATGTTCGAAATTTTCGAGGTAATTTGAGAATTTTCAAAATAATAAAAAATATTTCGCAGGATTTTGCATGATTTCGAAAATTACAAAATATTTTAAGAATTTTCAAAAAATTTCAAGATTTCAACAAACTGCGATGGAATATTTCGGGATTACAAAGATACATAGATTTAAAGAGCTTTCAAA
This sequence comes from Andricus coriarius, assembly GCA_932066315.1. Classification (NCBI taxonomy): domain Eukaryota; kingdom Metazoa; phylum Arthropoda; class Insecta; order Hymenoptera; family Cynipidae; genus Andricus; species Andricus coriarius. The sequence continues at coordinate 7,200 of CAKNWT010331112.1, read as the reverse complement.
ATCTTTGTTTTATGTATATTTTTTATATGTTTTACGGGCTTTGCCTTACGCTCAGTTTAAAGTGGAATCCGAACCATCAGACACTAAAGCAAATCACTTATCGTTTTAAGAAGATCTGAAAAGTCACAAATGTTTTGGAAAAAAATTAATTTATACTTTAAAGAATCACAATGTTCAATCACATTGTGGGAAAAATACCTATTTTGGCCATAATCGCCCGACATGTCAATTTCGAACAGATTTTAATGTTTTCCTATTAGAATCTTCCGAGCATAACGTGTTACCGCGAATACTTTACTCTGAATAAAGTAAAATTGGTTATTTAACAAAAAAGTTAAAACCTTTTTGCATAAATTTTGAGTGACACCATTTCTTTCAAGACTTTCAAATTCATTTAGCAAACATTTTTTATAATGTTATAAACAAACTTATTAACAAAAGCCATTTTTTCGTAATTCTCAATGATTAGCTATTTGAAATCCATAAATGTTTTAAGTAAATGTGACATATATCAATGTGTGATTACAAATAATAAGAATAACTGCCGTTTAGACAATATTTAAACGATTTTTGTAAACAAATGTACATTTCGACCAATGACATAATAACAAAAATGACAAAAAACAAAATGACCAAATGACAAAAAAGTTTTAATTATGTAAACAATTTTTGTAAACAAATGCACATTTTAAACATTTTTACATGAATAGACCTATTTTTTCAACTAGGAAGCCTTTTCATGAAAAAATGTCAAAATTGGTATTTTTCTATAAAAATTGTTTATATAATTGAAATTTTTTTGGCAATTTTAAAAATAGAACAACAGAAATTCTAAACTAATTGTAATCGCACATTAATATATATGTCATATTTCTTACAAAAGCTATGGATTTCAAATAGTTGATCATGGTGAATCATCAAAAAATTACTTTTGTTTATTAGTTTGTTTATAACACTTTACTAACAAAAATTGTCTAACTCTAACTCAAAGGAAATTATCTTTAATTAATTATTATATTGATTCATGACCTGTTTTTATGAATTTGAAAGTATTAAAAGAAATCGTAACACTGAAAGGTTATATAAAAAAAGTTAAAAATTTGTTTTCAATGAACACACTTTTTTTAATTAGCGTAAAATATCCGCAGTAACTCGTTATACCTGGAAGACTTACGGCCAATTCTAAAAAAAGAACATCAAAATCCGTTAAGAATTGACTTGTCGCACAGTGGTTCAGAATTGAATATTTTGAGAAAAATCAGTTCACAGATCACAATAAAATTTTTATCAGATTTAGACTTTTTTTAAATTAAAGTAAATAAATTCCGCAGTGATGCCTCGAGGCTGATTTTTTGCTTTTTCAAACTTCTATGTCAACAAGAAGCGTAGCGAAAATGTTATGTTCAGAACAAAACAATGACAAAAATTAAGAATTGTTACTTATTTAGTGGAGGCACGTTAGGTATTTATCTTGTGTTGGAACGAAAAATTTCGGATTTGCTTAACTTTTTTTACATACTATTAGTGTAGAATAATAAAATATTTACCTATTTCAACTTCCCGTAAATTGTTCATTTAAGATATTTTCAGGTTTACGTTAATTGCGAAATGTTCTGCAAAGAAACATCGTTTATATACGAAAACATGTTTAGAAATGAATACCGAAGTACCCTGTGTAATACCATATACCATAAATTATTTCTTACATATACTATTCGAAAATTATGAATTATAAATATTTTTTATATATTTTTAAAGCATCGATCACTCAGTGGCTCCTGAGTGTAGTGACACGATCTCCTACTTGATGCGATAATTACAGATAATGGATTTCCAATACAAGATAAATATACCGTTTTTTTGGCTCTCTTGAATCGCCTTCTCTACTATGTGAACACGATATTTTAAACCCCATATAACTTTTGTGCAGTTCATTTGAAAAAGAAAAAACAGAGTACTTTTGAGTCCATACCGAGCTCTATTATATTACCAAAAGAACACTTTAAAAAAATGCACCTCTTCTGAAATAACCCTAATGCAATTGCGACGTGCCCACAAAACAGGCGGACTTGTGAGACAAAATAATGTATAAGTTTAACATTTTTTATTTATAAGAGAAATTTTCAAATACTGTTTTCGTCCCCATCAGACTGATTTGAATTGTATGAGCAGCATGCTGAAAAGAATAACGATTTTCGACAAAAAAATGGTCAAATAACGATTTCCAGTGACACGGAAAAAACATTGCTTTCCTATGACTTCTTCTGCTTGTAATGAAGCGTTTATTATTACTACTACTAACTGCGGTTATTATTATGGGAAAATTGGAAGAAGTGGATAATGAACTGGAAGATGAAGAAATTGATATAAATTTGTAAAAATTCAGCAAAGATTACGTGTAAATAATATATACAATATTTTTTTCCTTCTATTTTTTTGTATCATATTCGCATATTTTTTGTTAATAACTTGTTTCATGTAAAATGGTATATTTGGAATTCGTGTGCATTGTAATCAATAAAATCCTAATTAAATATCTAATTATTTATTATTTTAATTAATTAATTATTATTCTTCATTTATAAGCAAACAAACCAATCCACTACGTCAAACTTTTTGTTCTTAAATTTCAAGTAATTTTTTATTTTTTGCAATTATGTAATTGATAAAATCCTAATTTAATATGTAATTGAACCACCGCATCGTAGAAAGGGTTATAGAATATTTCTCGAGGAGTGGGGGGCGAACGTCGCTCAAAGCCAAGCGGTTGGGGTCTCCCCCCACTCCTCAAGAAATATTCTATATCCCGTTCTACGATGCGGCAGTTCATTTATTAATTATTTTTATTAATTAATTACGATTTTTCATTTTAAGCAAAAAAACTAATCCATTACCTTAACATTTTTTTCTTAAATTTCAGGTATTATTTTATTTTTTCCAATTTTTCAATTGATAAAATCCTAGTTAAATATATAATTAATAATTAATATTATTCATTCATTATTGTTTTTCATGTTTAAGCAAAAAAATTAATCCATCACGTTAAACTTTTTTTTCTTCAATTTCAGGTATTTTTTGATTTTTTGCAATTTTTCATTTAGAACGGGAATTTTAAAATGGTAAAACTTTACTATAACTATAAAAATTACTAATACTATGAAAACACACTCGAATTTGACATTTTTTGCGGGTTAAAATAATGTATTTTTTTCTGAAAACAACATTTTTTTAATACGTTTTTTGTGCACATAGATCAATGGGAAATTTATTCAGCTTCAATTAAGAGAAAGGTTAAATCGGATAAAAATTGTGTTATCTTTTTTTTCATCTTGTATAGCTGACCGCAAAATGGAATTTTTTATTTTTCATTATTTTTTTGTGCTATCAAAATTTGCATTTTCCATTTTTTCAAGAAAATTAAAAAATTTGTTATGACAATCTTTTAGGGTGTTCAAAAAGCAATGCTTCTCTCCTCTTGAATTATTTTCATATCGTGCCTTGTTTGGTTTACAAATTTTATTTTATTTGTTTGAATTTTGAAAATGCTATAAATTTGGTAATTTGCTTTTTACGGAAAAAAGTCATTAGGATAAATTGTTCGTCTTTTTGAATACTACGAACAGTTGTGCATAGAATTATCAAATTCTGAAAAAGGGTGGTCTCAAAAATTTATAAATGCTTTAACTTTTTGAATTTTTGTTCAACATGACTGGCTAACGAACTTGACCTTCATTTTATGGCAGTTAAAGAGTATACCTAGGGCTGATCCAATCTTTTAATTCTTTCGAAAACTATCGTGCTCAACGACATACATACATATAGCTATACATACAGACAGACACATTCGTAAAAACCTGTTTTTTCGCGTTCAGAGGGTCTCAAAACGTGGACATTGGACAAAAACAGGGGGGGGGGGGCCCATTTTACACAAATTTAATACCTTATTTAATGAGAATGTAAAAAGGTGCTTTTTCCCACTGTGCCTCATACTAACCACATGCAAAGTGTTTTTCCGTGAATTTTACTTAAATTAATTTTTTTCTTAATGTATAAAACTAGTGAAAATTTTCCAAAAGGACTTAAACCGATTATGGCTAATTTTTTTTAGTACTTTGTTAAATTAAATCCTTCGATAAATAAAAATTTTTGGTAAATTGCATTCATTCTAAGAACTGTTAAATTGTTTTTACAATATACCTTAAACACAGTAGGCTATGCGGTTTTGATTTAAGGACATACAAATAAATTTAGTTGCTACATTATAAATCAAGGATGCACGTAACGAAGCTATATAGGGACTTTCAGGCGTGATCAATGGGGTGCATACAGCACACTATGAAATGTACAGCCGCGAAACAACAAAGAGAGATAAGGGCTGTAAATTTTTCTGCGAGTGACAAGGATCGTAATTGGCTTAAATATAGAGGTTTTTACAACGTCCATCTCACCTGATTACCCTGGCTGGATAGGTTTGACCCGAGGGCCTTGGCAATACCCCAAACGGCCGTCACAAGAATTGGCACGCCTATAATCAGCAGATATTAAAACAATTTGTTTTCCCTATTGCTTAGAGGAAAATTTCTTCGTTAAGATTAGTGATAACTTAAAAAACGACAACAGAAATATTTGATAGTAGATCATATGAAACAGTGGTTGTGAAATAACTCGTTACAATTACTTTTAACCCGGATAAAGCTGATACATTCGGAGAAGATTTTTTTGGGGGAAACCTTATGATATATATTAATAAAATTATAGTAAGCTGAAATGTTATGTCATAAGGGGGCTTCCATAAACCACGAGGCCCAATTTTGGCCACTTTTGGATCCCCATGTAGCCCACCGTGGCATTCTCGTTGACCCCCCCCCCCCCCCCTCTAGGGTGCTATGTGGTTTATGTATTTTGTTGAAAATTCGTTTTTTTGGGTAAAGGATTAATCATTCTGGTTTACAAATGAACTATTTGGGTTAAAATTTATTTATTTTGTGCAGTAATACTTTTGGACTCATTATTGTTTTCAGTAAACATTTTTCTGTTTTCTGGCCATGCCAAGGCTAGCTTGAAACACTTATGACTGAAAAGTGCTCGCCTAACCCAGTTTCTTTCTGAATAGGTTTCGGGAATGCCTCCCGAGTATTTTAAGGCCTGAATAAACAAAATTGTTGCGCCCCTTTTTAAGAAATCATAATTTTTAATTTTTTTTTTGGGGTTATTGAGTATATTTTTGTTAAAATCATTGCAAATTGAATGTTAATTGGTATAAACCATTTAGTTTGGCATCCAAATAAGCCTTTAATAGTTATAAAATCAAGTAACATTCAGAAGGCTTTAAAATCTCGTGAAACAGATGAAAAAAGACAGTTTTTTAAATAATGTTTCCTTTTCACTTTATTATCCGTGGAATATCTCATGTCTTGTACATTTTGGATAAAAGTTACACTTATATTAGTTAGAATATTAGTTAAAATGTCAAGAAATTGCGTCCTAAAAATCACCCTTTTTATTGAGTTTTATTTTACATTAAGTTTTTCGGTAATAACTTAGGTCTGTTGAATTTCACGTGAAAAAATATGCCTATATAAATAGAAGCACATACATTTTTTAGCAAAATACGAAATATTGATTGTCCTATCTTTAATATTTCGTAAAATGTTGCTACGAAAAGCATGCTCTTCAATAAAAATTGATAAATTTTGCTAAAAGGTAAATCTGTTTTTTTTACTCATTCTGAACTGCATGTAAAAGCTTCCTAAGTTATAGTTGTTTCTTTTCAAATTTGGGCTAAATAGACTATTTGAGGCTTAACTCACTCAGGAAGCTTTTACGCATACAGTTCATAATGAGTAAAACAAAATTTACTTTTTAGCAAAATTTTTAGCAAAATTTTTAGCAAAATTTTGCGAAATATTAAAGATAGGAAATTCAATATTTGGTATTTTTTCTGGAAAATGTATGTGCTTTTATTCATATGAGCATATATTTTCATGTGAAATTCAACAGACCTAAGTTATTTCCGAAAAACTAAATGCATAATAAAGCTCAATAAAAAGGCTGATTTTCAGAACGCAATAACTTGATACCTATCAGAGGTAGAGCATTTTATTTATTTTTTAGATCTGCGGAAAATTTAGTCTGCTTTAACTAATATTAGTGCAACTTTCATCTAAAATGTACAAGACATGAGACATTTCACGGAAACTAAAGTTAAATTTTGTTTAGGCCAATTTTTCTATTAAAAATCACGTTTGGTAGTCATATCTCCTAAACTATTCAAGAGTAAACATTAAATGTTTTTTTAATTTTAGAGGGAATTTTGTGCAATCAAATTGTTTTTCAGACTATTTACGCGTGCGATGAAGTCAACAAGAAAAATTATTTAAAATCTGCCTTTCTTCACCTGTTTCACAAGATTTTAAAGCCTTCTGAATGTTACTTGATGTTAAACTATTAGAGGCTTATTTTGGATGTCATTTAGGCCTTAAAATTCACGGGAGGCACCAAAGTGTAAAACGCATTGGAATTTTCACAAGAATACAAATTAACCACTGATGAGGGCCACTATTGTGCGCCAAAACGTTTGGTTCAATTAAAAATTAACTGAATTATTTACTCTGACCCTAAAGCCAAAAGTAAGATCCAACATTACAAACAGTTATTTTCAGCGAGGGTCAATATAATCTCCCCACTGAATATTATTTTTAGAAAATTTTTATTTTTCATACAAAATCATCAACTTAATAATTATTCATTAAAAATCGAAAGAAATTTATAAAAATTTTAAGTTTTCTATGCCGAATTGTTAAAAAATCTACAATTTTCTATAGTCTTCTATGAATACGAAGGAAAGAAATCTTTGAGATAACTATAACATTAATAAATATTTTTTCCAAAAAAATGTGCAAAATTATTCAAAATATTGTGCTAGTTTATCAAATATTTTAGAGCAAAATATCTTGCTGAACATACGGTAATACTTTAAGAGTTTTTAAAAAATTTCCCTAATCTACGTGGAAATCAAAAATTATTTTTGGACCGATTCCTTATGTCCCGGAAGTTAGACCAGCAAACTTATTTTTTCAAAAAAATGAGAGTTGTAATAAATTGCGCTATTCTTGTGCTGATTTGTGCCGTGAATGGTTTTTTGAAAAATCAAAAATTTCGGGCACAATTCTTGAAAAACGTTTTTTTTTTTTTGCTAGA
>CAKNWT010331109.1:0-23938 GCA_932066315.1 Andricus coriarius | reverse complement strand
CTGTGTCCTTTTGCTGAGCCCCATCGTGCCTGACGATTCCCTAGGACGCTGTCTTAAGAGAGGGGTTGAGTCCTTCCAGCCGCCGGAGTACCCCAGACGGTTCTTCCAGTTTACCCGGGAACCACGCCGTAGCTCTCACCATCTTCTGAAGAAACTCAACCCGACCCACCTTAAGAGCTGCACCTTCCCGCGGCTTTGTCTCGATCACTCCTCTGAGTAGTCAAACTTTAGCCGCTAGGTCAGCCGCTACAAATACGAAGACCCCTCCCCTGCAGAAGGAGGTCACGAATTTTTGCCATTGATCTGGGGACCCTCTTTCGAGCGCCTTCCAGGCAGCTTCCCTGAAGAAATCGTACTGCTTCGTAGTGAGTCCAGCTCCCGACGACTCTGTTCGTCGGCTGCTGGGCCACCTTGTGCCTCTTCAAAGGCTGAACCACCCCCAGTGGGGGGTCCTCTGAGCCCCTACCTCTCTTCTGGGCCTAAGTACAGGATATCGACCCTGCAGCTGCCGACGTTACAGCTCCTGCAGCTGTTTAGTTATCCTGCTGCGCTTGCCTCTTCAGTCTCCTTTTCAGAGAACGGTTTATGCGTTTCTTCTTGTTGGGAAACTGATTGGCCTCTTCCGTTACCATAGCCCCATTTAGAGAGACCGTCGATCCCTCAGCTCCCGAGGGAGCTCGGGCACAGTCGCCACCTAAATTTGGCTTGCCGGAGAGATAGATGGGGAGGAAAGGGTTATGTTAGACGCATTAAGGCCCAACCGCTCTCCCCCTCCGCCACCTCCCTTCCCCCTTCCTTCGATTTTTGGTTTGTTAAAAGGTCCCACCCTGCAGAGCCGCGCTTTTTATCCTAATTTTAATTATTGGCATATTTACATTATTTTGCATAACTAGAGTCCTTAATAATAAAAGATAAAATATTTTAATAAAAGATTAATAAAAGATTTCTTCTGATGCGAAAATGTCCACGAAATGAGCATTTGTTTATAAAATTCGGTAGCAATGATAAAAATTGTTTATTGTAAGCTATAATTTTTACCCGAAAATTTATTTTAGAAGAATGGCAAAGAATTTGAGTGAAAAACAAAATAAGCGTTTAAAAACAAGCCAAATAATTTTTGTGGATAGGAGATTTTATTGTTTATGAAATATTCCTTTTCTCATTAATAAAAAAAAAGATGGTTAAAAGCTTTTTAGCTAGATGGTCCGTAATTCGTGAAATCATAAAAATTATTTGCTCAAGATCTTATCGCTGTTTCAAGATTTTTCCTCACATTAATATTTCGTGCTAAATGTCATGAAATTCGATAACAATTAATTGATAAGTGTTTGATAAACTACCTCTCAATATTCTGAACCTGAAAGATGAAAAGGGCAACTAAAAATTACTCAGTTAAAACATTTTTTTAGGTTTAGGAAAAAAAATTATTTTCTTCCAATCCTCAAGCGACAAATCCAGATTCTAATCAACAAACAATTTCGTGATGCGACATTCATTGAAAAGAATGATTTTCAAAATTGTTAAATATTCTGTCAAAGTTTAAAAGTTTCAAGTTGCTTCAAACTAATTTGATTAAGAATCGAATGCAAAATTAATTTCGCAAATGACGAACAAAACGAAAGAAGCTTTCTAAGAATCATATACGATTCTAGATAGAAAAAATGTTTTTAAAAGTGAACTGTTTCATAGATAAAAATATTCATTATTATAAAATTTAATCTTTACCGGCATGGTTTTTCATGACTTGGTCATCAATCATCATACCCTACAAATTGTTTTATTTTCTAAAGATATGTGTTTACCTCACATCCCACGCGCTTTACAGCGACGTAACCTTGTAAGAATTTCGAGCAAAATGTTAGTTACCTTAAATGCTCATAAGGGATCGTGCACATAATTCGTAACGCGTTTTTCTTTTGTTTATATCGTTGTATCCCTTTTGGCTTCATGGCAACTTTATTCTCGTCTTTATTTAAACAAAAGAAAAACGCGTTACGTATTATATGCACTACCCCTAAATTATTCTTTCACGGACCGTCTTATTATTACAAAACGTATTTCTCTGACAATTGGTTTTCAGCAAATTATTACAAAATCTTCTCTTTTTGCAAAAAACGCTATAACTTTATGATACACAACACACTAAAAGGACAAGTTCGAAAAACATGGAAATTAGTTTATTACAAATTTTTCACTCTGACCCTTTCTGTGTTTTCGGAGATCACGGTTGCTCCGGCTGGAATTGAATCTTGTTACTAGTGCATCTTCATGCATGAATAGAACAAATGCCTCATTGTAGTATTGTACAGCAATGATTAGCAATGAAAATATAAGAAAAATGAAAAATCATATTTTTCGTTTTTGACTAATTTGCTCCCTTTTCTGTTTCCAGTGCTGGAACAAACTTGACAAATTTGAAAATCATGAATGTTAAAAGAAAAATTTGTATATTTTTTGTATATTTATAATGACTGAATGAATGGAAAGAGATTAATTATAAAAGAATGCAATCAAGATTATAATTTTAGATAACACGAAATTTTAAAAAAAATTATCATTCACGAAAATAAAAAAATTACGAATTGAAGCATTTTTCAAATATGCTGTTAGCAAAAATATGAAACTCAGCCCTCAGCTTTAACTTATTTCAACTATTTTTAGGGTCTCAATACATTCCCTTTTCACATATTATTCACGATTTAAAAAATTTTGATTCTTCAAACTACAGTTTACACTGCCCTCTAATATTTGTAACATTCTTTTTTTTTATAGCTAGGGACATTTTTTAAGTATTTCATTTTGAAAAGTCGATCTTTTTGATCAAATCGAACTGTTGGCCGAATTTGCTGTCGATATTCTTAAAATGAAAAAGAATAATAAATACAATCATTTAGAAAAGACTTGCATTTTTATACACTTACCTAAACAATATCATGATATAGCGAATTTCATTTAGTGATTCACATGTATGTTTGCAGATGTTTAATTTGCACCACCCTGCAAAATTTTCGAATAGAAGTAAAGTTTCCAGCATTGAGGTGTAAAATAGGAAATTTTCTTATTGTTTGTATTTACTAATGCCTTACAAAAACCAACACCATGCAAATTTACAATTTTTTGTCTGCACACCTAAATGCCAAGATCATCAATCTGAGTCTTCCCCGAAAGAAAGCTGATTAGTAAAAAGGCTTGCAGCATAGTTGTCGAATGAACGAGAAGTTCACATTTTTTATGAATATTTCACCACTGTTAGCAAAAAAAACAACACTTTAACATGGTAAATTTTAATTTTTAGTCTACATCGACATGCCAAAAATTTCAATTAGAGCTATCTTCGCAGACAATCGATTGAAAAGAAAACATTCCAGCATAGTGGTCTAACAAATGAAATTTTCTAATTTCTTTTTCATTCTTGAATCTTTTATAAGAAAGGAGCATCAGTATAATATAGCACATTCTAATGTGGTATGCCCATCTACATACCAAGACCTTAGCTTTGAGCTTTTCCCAAAAGAAATTGTACTAATAAATAAGCTTCCAGAATATTCGCCTAAAAAATAAAATTTCCTTATCTTTCTTATTTTTCAAACATTGATAAGAAAAGAAAAATCAGGACCAAATCTCAAAAATCAAAGTCAGTTTTTCTCATTTCTCACATTCATTCTCTTCTGCTTCTCAAATAAAAATATCTTCTAGTTATGCTAAGCGTCGTGTTTAAAGTTTAAAAAGAAAGGTTTTTTTCATACTTTAATAAATTAAAATGACCTACTCTCAAAAGTAACCTACTTTTGCATAGCTTCCCCTACATATGACGATTCTTACACAGATTTATTTGTTTTATTCGCAGATAAATTTATTGATCGTTCGCGTCAATAATTTTGTATTTGGTTTTGAAATAAATGTATGTAGCGCAACTTAAAAACTGTAATTGTTGGCGAAACACTAAAAAATTAAAAGATTAGTCAAAGAGTAAAGAATAGAGGAAGATAACGCTTTTTTGTATTGCAGCAATCATATTTTTACTTTGAGGTACCTAGATGTGTTTTATGATTATGCGTAATCCTAGGATGGACCCATGCACATTTCAAAAGTTCGGACTCAGCTCTAAACCGTTTTTTTAATACGACTTTTAATATTAAGATTTTGAAAGCGGGTTTATCAAATATCTACAAACGTGTTCTTATCAAATTTTATCACATTTATTTCGCAATGCGTGAATTTAAGCATTACACGCTGTTAGTTTAAGAGAAAACCTTGAAATAAGAATAAGATCTTGAGCAATTCGTATTTTACAAAATTACGAATCACCGAAAATCTAACAGAAAATATTTCTCGTATCTTTATTGATACACGAGAAAAAATCTGTTTAGCGCAAAATAATATCTCTTAGCCGCAAAAATGATTATTCCCGATTTTCAATTATTATTCGTTACAACTGAAGCTCCAATGTTTCCGCTCACTTTTTGTTTTTTATCGTAATTCAAGAATCCCTTAAATTTTAAACAATGTTTAGAATTGTTTAATTTAAAACGTTTTATGTTTAAGTTCATTAATTTTGAAGGTTTTTATTTGAAAAACATATAATTTGTAAATTGTTAAGAATCATTGAACTTTCAAGGTTACCAATATTTAAAATTCTTTAATCTTACTGGCCAAAATGACTTTGCATGCCACTTGATACTACATGATATGATACTTATTAACCAAATATTTATCATCTTTAAAATTTCAGTAATTTTAATGTAAAATCATAGTTTTAAACGTGCAATGCTGCAAACGGTCAATTTTTCAAGCCTTGAAACTAAAGTCTTCTTATATCAAAAGCTTGAATTTGAAGAAATTTTGTGTGAGATTTTTGAATTTGTGGAGGTTCTAAATTTCACAAGTTCAGGAAAATTTTACTGTCCAATCTCTCAAAATTGAAAAATTTTATTTAGATATTACTTATTGATTGGTTTCAGTTTTAATCAGTTATGAATTTAGTCAATTTAGATTTAAAAATCCTAAATTTTTGTTTCAATTTTAAACGAAAAAAATGGTTTGATTTTTTAAATCCTTTGTACTCGTATCATAGTTTTTAGATCAAAGGACCTTATTTCTGAAATATTGAATTGTGTTTCCAATTTCAAATCATTAGATTTTGATCGGTTTTATGAACGGTGATACAATTTCTATTTCTTTGCATTTCAAATGGTCTAATTTTTAAAATTCTCATCTCAAATAAATATCAAAATTTTTAAGATTTAGAAATTTTCAAATTTTCGCAATTTTAATCTGATATCAGTCAATGTCTAGATTTTTTCAGTTCAAAATAAGAATGTTCAAAATCTAACGCTTGGAATTAAAAATTACTCCATTTCAACTCCTTTCTTATGAAATTGACCAGTGTTTGAAATTCTAGTCTAAAACTTTTCAATTTTGAGAGCTTCTGATACACATTATACAAGTCCAATTCCTCTTCAGTCCATTCAGAATATTGTCCTTTGTTTCAAAATTTTACCTCATCTTAAATGCCTAGTAGCACAAGAAGATCTAGTAGCCCAGAAGGGCCTAGGAAACCTTCTCCGGGGGTCTGCGACTTTGATTCTGATCCTGGTCCCAAATTTGATTGCAGACCTCCTTCCAGCGGCTCAGGAACCCCCTGAAAAAAATGAGTATGATCATTATGGACTTCATACACTCCTAAAATTCCCTAAATTTTACGATTGACAATACTAAACAGAGTTTAAAGTTAGCTGCTAAGATGTTTCCGACATTTTAATTTATCACGCTGAAGTCCATAGAATAATACAAAAATTTACGACGAAACTTTAAGCCAGGCTCAATAGTTTGAAGCATATTTACTCAAAAGGGTAAATTGGTCATAATAAAATTTTCGTAAAGCAAACCAAAGTAGTAAAGTCAGAAAAACACGTAACAATTAACAATACAAGTTAAAATCGAATAAATAAAACATTAAACTTTATATAAAGAAATCAATATTAAAATCTTCCTTATTCCAATAAAAATAAATAAACACGCAACACATAAAAAAAAGAATATTTTCAATGAATGTGCAGATAAGAAGACAAACGGACGAAAAATGGACGGAAACAGACTAATCAAACAAACGGTTCAAGGAGTACAAGAAAACGAAAGAATAATACAAGGGAACTCTTTATACGCAAAAACAAAAACTGTCACCAACCCAATATCAGAACCAATAGAACTCCAAGCATATAAATCAAGAACTAGAGAAACACCCACCAACAATAAAATGATACAAACCCTAAGATACGGACTGGGAAAGCGTCCAGGAACAGTTTACGTAAGAAAGACAAAAAAAAATTAACTGCAGCACTGAGCAAGGAAGAACCAGCAAAAAAAGACAGCACAAGTCAGGACAACCAAACAGAATGAGACAAAACTGACGAAGGAACATACGGACAAACAATTGGAGGCATATATTACTCAACGATGAAAGAAGGAAGCTCATATCAAATTGAAGATGAATATGAGTAATAAATTAAAACATCTAAAAGTTAAATAAACCTAATACTAAGACCTGGAAATGAGACCGCCTCTTCATAGCACCTAGATGAGTTAAAATTATGCAGGATGTTATTAAGGAGGAAAAACATTCGCTTAGAATAGGATTTTGAGAATATCATGATGATAAATTAGGCTTATGATTAATAATCTAGAAAATCAGACAAACTGGCATACTCGTAGAGTTCCGCGCTCAAGTCCATTCACATTCTCACAAAAATGGTGTTATAATTGGTTTTTTGTATTGGTCACTGAGCTGAATCTATATCCCTAGGGTTTCCTTAATTGTAATATTTCAAAAGAGGGTGCTAAGGGCTACTTTTAATGTCCTTCCAACACTCAATCCAAATCGTATTAGCTAAGATGTGCAGAGTTGGGAAGATTCTTCCAGTGCGGGTGAACTAGCGATTGAAAACTCTAACTTTATTAATAAAGAAATACATAGTTGAAGGTATTATTTGCGAACGTAAACTATGTAAAAATAGCATTTCTTACAATTATGACCGTGCCTTTAGGACAATTTCAAATTGGAACTTTTTAAACCTAAATAACTTTGAATTGCGAACTAAAAAAAGTTATCCACAGGATTTAAATGCTTGAACAATTTTTAATTCAAATATCAAAAGGCGCTTTGAACGTTAAGTTGTTGAAAATGGTAACACTTTTAACTGGGTTTTTATTTTTGGGTAATTTAAAGGTTAAAGCGCACAATGCTTGATAATTTGAAAGTACTTTAAATAAATAACATTAAAAATGAATACATTTTTAATTGAAAACTGTAAAAACAAAACAATTGCCCTTACGATAAAATATTATCGGAAGTAGACAATATTATCAGGTAGACAAGCTATAGAAGAAAAAAAATCTTAAAAGACCACTCATAATCTAATTCCGTGAAGCTTTTGGCTCAGCTCCAACATTCCTCAACATCTCTTGATATTTTTTCAATTTCTTGAAACTCTTTGATTTCTTTTAAAATAACTTAGAATCCTTTGAGAGATTTGAATTTCTCTTATATCACTTGCAATCGCAGAACAACGTAGAACTCGTTTGAAATTATATTTAGTTTATGATTATGATCGGATTATGATAAACTTAAGATCTGCAAAAACTTTCGAGAAGGTGGTTACAATCAAGCTTCGGTGGTTTTACCCACAAAAAAAGGGTCGCGCACGTGTTAAAGGTCATGTGGGTCATTATGGAAAAAACAAAAATTATTTGTCCTAGCAATTCATTTATTCAGAAAATCTTTAAAAATTAATTATTTGACTAGTCTAATTGCAAATTAAATGCATCACTGTACAATCAGGGGAAATAAGTTCCAACGTTCCAGAAAGTTGTGATGCAAAGAATTTTGAAGCAGAACACTGGAGCAGCGATACAAAAGTACAATAACATTCCACGGGGTTTGAAGATTTTGACCGACTTGATACTATTTATTTGTTTTAGTTTTCTCGTCATACTGTTTCTCTCGTCTTACTGTAAGTTATGTTCAGTACTGCTGGAGGGGCGGCCGAAGACCCGCCTGAAGAAGCTTTTGGAGGAGCGGCCAGATGAGCGACTGATGGCAGAGGAGCTGCTGGAGCTGCTGGTGGTGGAGTCAGATCTGGAGTAGAAGCCGGAGGCGTATACGGTGGCAGAGCGTGCCATAGTGGGTCTAGCAGGTCCTGTTTGGCTTGCATGTCTTGTTGGGTTTCTAGGTGTGGTTAGGCTGAAGACACCAAACTGGTGAATTACACTTAAACGAAGAATTTTCTCGGGCACACGAACAAATACGCCAACATTCCTCTGCAGATAATCCATAGTAACATTAATTTGTTCATTGCTTCTTTCATCATACACAATCTCGCCGCCAAATAGTGCAGATATTGGATGAATCACATCATCTAAGATCATTCCAACGATTATTGGACCTACTGCTAATAACATCTTATCTTGTGTGCAATCCTCGTAAGTTCCATTAGCATGTTTCATTAAAAAAGTTGTTTTAAGTGTACGTTGTTCGTCTGTCGGACATCGTACTTTCCTATAAGGAAGAGCCTTCTGGCGAAATCCGCGTGGACTGGGAATTCCACATACTGCGAAACTCTGGCCTGATGGTCTAGGAGTGTCTGATTGCAAACTTAATTCTGCAAGGAAAAATAAGTTAGTTTTAATATTAAAACATCAATTAATACGGCTGAATAGGGAAACTCCTGCAATATATTATTTATATATAGTTGGTTACACGACGATTAATATAAACACCAGAATTATAATGATGTAAAATTTGTAACTTAGAATCTTTTATAAACTCAATAAAATAATTGCCAATTAAAATTTACCTAATTTATAACAAAGGAATTGATTTAAAAAAAATTATTTTTAACAAGACAGTTTAATTTTTAACAAAGTAATTAAATTTTCGAAAAAATAGTTCAGTTTGTAACAAAACATCAGCGCAACCAAGCGCCTTTGATACCTGATATATAATGTCGGATCTCACACCCTAACATCTCTATTCTACTATTGGTCCAATATTATACAGTCCGCTTACGCCGCTCGAAAAGAGAGTGTTTACGGTCAATCCGCAAGCAGTAGAACACGTTCATTTTGTGCGGCCATCATAAAAAATGAATTGTTAACCAAGTGATCGAATTTTGGAATGAAAAATTTCAAACCTCAGGAATTTTACGCCAAACAATTAAATGTTCAATATATAGTCACATTTTTAAACAAGTAGTTGAATTTTTAACCAAGAATAATTATTTTCTACCATAAAAGACGAATGCTCAACAAAACGTATGCACTTTTAAATAGATCGATGGTTTAGATAGATGCACCTCCGAACTTTGAGTGAATGTCAGATAAATATTGAGCATACTGCGCTTTCTAATCACACATTAGAAAGTAATAATTAATAATTATTAAATATCGATCTGTTCAGTGTTAAGGCTAAAAATAACAACAAAAAAGCTACATATTTTGAGAAAACATAGACCAACTCATACAGTCAATCATAAAATGGAAACATGAAGACAAAAACTTGAAAAAAAGTTATGATAAAGGACGTTCCAATTTCTGATTAGGCAGCTATAAATAATAATAATATATTTAGTAATAAAAAAAGCGATAGGATAGAAAATCAAATAAACAGGCTAAAAGTATAAGATGAAGATTTAGAAAACCAAGTAGAGATTGCGAATGAAATGAAGAAGTATTTTCAAAATGATGCGGTGGACTTGAAGAAAGAGATTTGGGATATTTCTGTCAAATTTACAAAAATATAAAATAAAACTGATATGCCACAGCTTAATTCGGTCAGCAATAATCTATCGGATCGATAAGGAGCAGATTTCATCATTTGAAATATGGCAAATCTGGACCATGGATTCACTTTTCGAATCAAAAAATCTGAAATTTTCGATTGAAAAGCATTAAAAATTTATTTATCATATATTCACCAATAGAATTAAGGATGACTGCCAAGCCGAAGATCCAGAAGGAAGAATCGGCCATGATCCTTATGTTTTTATGATCAAAGCTGATTTCTGAAGAAATTCTTGAAGCTTACAACTATCTGAATATGACTTACTGTACAAGATGTTTCGACACATATACTAATCGCTATCTCACACCTACTTATGAATTATCGCAAACAGTTTTAACATTTCCATTAGAATTTCCTTAATCTCTTACATTTCTTATCTTATTTTTGATTTATCGTAATATCAACCTACTTGAAGATATAAAACCATAGAACCCAGAAAAAGCAGAATGATATTTTACATTTTAGTAGAAGCCACAATGTATGTACGTTCACGTTTAAACGCCCTGCCTCATAAATTCATAAATTAATCTTCCAGGGACCGTTTGAGTCTTACGAAACGTTGTTTTCTGACAATTTGTTTCCGAAAAATATTGACGAAGTCCTTTTTGTTATATGATACTTGACCCAGTTAAATCACTGGTTTAAGAAAGCTTTATATTTGTATTACTTGACATAATTTTAATAGGAATTTACAACGACATTCCATGAAGATGAAAAAGAAGTGAAAAACATATGTTTGCGTTTTCGAAAGTTAACCATCTCTAAAAAGCCACTTACTCATTCTGCTTATTACCATGTATTTTTTTGTATAATTTATGTACGAAATTATGTATTTGTGCAACAATCAGTTTGTAAATACATATTATAATTCCCTAACACCTATGTTCATAATCGATTTAAATCTGCTTAATATTTTCTTAAGAAGTATCATCTCATGTGTCATTCAAAGTAATTTTTAAGCTTTACTATTTGACAAGATATGAAACTGACGTATACTAATAAACTTTCACATTGACCTGATGGAAAAAATCGCAAGACAATAAACACGCAAAAGCAAGCAGCAGCATTGGTACTTCAATTGCTATGGCAAATAATTCAAAATCGGGCTACGTCATGCTTGCGGCTAAAAGAATTTATTTTCCATAAATCCGATTCTTTCTCGTGAATGAATGAAGTCACGAGAAATATTTTTTAGTTGAATTGTCGGTAATTCGTAATGTTATAAAATATAATTTTTACAAGATTCTATCCTTGATTCAAGATTTTTAAAATTAAATTATCAGCGTTCAATGCTTACTTTTACGCACTGCCAAATTAATCTGATAAAATTTGATAACCATACTTATGTAAATATTTGATTAACTAGCTCTTAACGCTCTAATTTTAAAAGCCGTGAAAGAAAAATAAAAACTAGGGTCCAAACCTGGAAGCTTCAAGTTCTAATAATATAAAATATGCTTTCTGCAATGAAAAAGAAAATGTTCTGCTTCTCTTTTGGTCACTAATCTTTAATTTTTTTGTTAGTCTGTCAATCGTTAACAATTTTAAGTTGCCCCACATCAATTTAATTAAAAATACAATACGAAATCATTATCAAGAATGGTAAATAAATTTATCTGCAAACAAAACAAATGAAGCTGATTTACGGAACGCAGAGGTCTTTTTGACCGGGACGTCCAAATTCTCCATTTTATCCATTCTCAAATGTGATATTACGTAAAGCATGAGGTATTATTGATGCAGTACACTGAATGACAATAAAATATTAATATATTAATTAAAAAGCACCGGCATCTTTTATTATTGAAAATAAAAATCTTTTACTAATCTTTTCTTAAAATCTTTGTGATTTTATTCTCTTAGGGCTCTAAAATCCGGCTGCAGCTAAACAAGTTTTTTTTAACAAATAGAGTAATTATGAAAAAAATCTGTAGAATTTTTTTTTTTAAAGTCTGAACCAAAACAAAGCTTATTGCTCGTTACACTTATTTTCAATTAAGGCCTTATTGAAAATTTTGATTTGAATCAGAAAATTGATTTTTTGTCTGTTTGTCTGTTTTGGTGTAATAGGTACTGAGATAACTACCTGCAAATATATCAATTTGATTATAAATTCAATTCTTCAGAACGCTACAACTTACAATCGGTTAATTGTACACATAAGGTTAAACAAACAAAAAGTCTTCTCTTAGTACCGGCTTTTCAGAACAAATTTTTTCATAATTTTCTTTATTAAATACTATATTTTCCTAAAAGTAAAACTGCTTTTAGCGTGGCCCTGTCAGCACAGAAATTGAGGTTATCTATCAATCAATTCAATATTATTCAATAACACCATGATTTGGATTCCCTGACGGGCACGGGCTGAATAAAATTAGTAGGTTAAATAAATACTTCCCTTTTCCATCCCCCTAGTGATATCCCCGTGAAATATTATTACTAAACATTTTAAAAATAATCTAAAAATCAATATACTCTTCTTAATATTGCTTATCACTATATTTATCATTATTAGTGTTAGAGCTAATGGAAAAATATGTTACTTGAATGCGAAATACTTTAGCCAAAATGTTGCCCTTCACTTTCTTCACTAGCCTGTCCTACTTCCAATAATTTCCCTCTTCTAATTTCCCTAAACTTCCTATACGATACGTAAAAGATCTAAAAGAAGACTTGTAGAAGTTTTTGTTTCATCCATAAAAAAAGCTATTTAAACAACAATGCTATTTTCATCATAAGAACGCAAGATAGTGAAGAATGTCTGGAAAAAGGATTGTAATGCTGCAGGTAATCATTATTTCTGGGTAAAGTCGGCTAGGGTATAGGATACTGTCGAGCTGGGCAATTTATAAGTCGGTAATGTATACCTGACTTTACCCTGGAGGAGAGTAACGACGTCGAAGTGTCACTTGCTAACTTTATGTTTAAAGAAGCGGCTAAAAATAAGGAATTAGCGCATATTTCTGCGTACAAAGCACTCCAAAAGGATGATACTTGACATAAATTAGCGCATAAATCGCCGAATTTTCGACTTACCACACTTTATTCGCAAAAATAAATTTGACAGCAGACACAGGGTTTAAAAGTCGCGATGATCTTTGAAGTTAGGGCGCAGTCCCATATGGAGGACATTGTGGTATACTAGCAGAATAGTACAAACCAGGGGACGGAACCTTTTAGGTTGAACCCGAGCTTAAAAGGTTCCCTACGAATTCGGGTTCAGACTAGACCCTTTAATTACTTAAGGTTCCGGCTACGAACCCGGACCCGAATACTTATGAAACCCTTTAATATTAAATCCAACCTAAAAAGTTCCTTTAATTATAATTGAGAAATTCACAAAGGCGATTTGAGAGAGAAGAAGGAGCAGTTTAGTTGGAGGTATTTCAATTATTGAGATATCTTGAGAATGTGTGGTAGCGATGGGAAAAGTATCGATAAATATCGATACAGCGGTTGAACCGAAACATTTAAAATTTATTTCCACTACGATGATGCTAGTGTGTTTTACTTTGTCATTCATTTTACTTTAATTTAAATTTGAGAAACTTAGAAATAAGGTCACGTTAGGATGGCGAAGGGAGGGGGAAGTTATAGATAAGTATTGATATTATCGATATTTTCCCCAGAAATTTCGATATATATCAATACGTTTTTTCCCTGATATGTCCAATCACTAATGCGCGAAAGAGTTCGGCGGGAACTAAAGATGCGTAGAAGAGTTCGATAGCAGATATGCCTTCGAAGTAAAGTTGCATGACGCTCGCAGCTGCGCAGTGTAGTTCCATGACACGTACGTATGCGCACTAGAGGACCATAGAACAACACTTATGGATGGGCAGTAATGTTATGGGTATTTATAGAAACGAAATGTTCCATGGCCAAAACGCAAACCATAAACAAAACCGAAACCAATCGGCCCCGTTCTCGACCACCCTATGCGTGTACACTGTACTACACTTACAGAAGAAATGCAATGTTAAATTATTTTAGTATTACTTCATGAATTAATTGATATAAAGTTTCTCCAATACAATTATGAGTTCAAAATTTAAAAATCAGAAACTTGACAAAAATGTTGGAAATTTTAATAATCTGATAGATCTTCATCAAACTCATTTGGAAAGGGGGTTTTCGGGGCGCGGAACACAAATCTGGGTTAGAAATTCAAAAATTTCAAAATTGTACTGAATTTTGAAAATATTCTTAATTTTGAAGATTTCTATGAAAGTCAGTACGATGGAGGTTTCGGTGTACAGAACAGAAATTTGGCATGAAAATTACAAAATAAAAAAAATACAAGTAAAATTTTGAAAACGTTATTAACTTGGTAGAATTCTATCAAGTACAAGGTGCGTTTTCTGGACACAGAGAAGAACTTTGGAGTCAAAATTTAAAAATCCAAAAAAACGGTTTGAATGTTGAAAACGTTATTAAGTCAGTTAGTTTCCACAAAAGTCAGTACGAGGGCGTTTTTCGAAGTACAGAAGAGGAATTTGAGGTCAAAATTTAAAAATTCAAAGAGCGACTTAAATTTGACAATTTTCATTAAATTAGAGGGTTACCATGAATGTTAGTACGAGTGAATTTGTTATGTATCAGAACACAAATTTAAGGTGAAAGTTTTGAAATTTGACTAAAATTTTGAAAATTGTAATAAATTGGTATGTTTCCATGATAGTCGGTGTAGGGGGCTTTTCGAGTTTCAGAATAAGAACTTGGGGAAAACATTCATATTCAGAGACTCGTAAATCTGCCTTGTTATGGAATTCACGGAAATCTACCAATTTTATACAATTTTACAAAACTTTGATAGATTTTTTGAATTTACGATTTTTAACCTCAAATTCACATTCTATTATTTTAAAAAACTCCTCGTACTAACTTTCATGAAAATCTTCCAGATTAATGAAATTTCCAAAATTAATGCCAGATTTCTGATTTTTGAATTTTGAACCCATAATTGTATTCTACAATCGATCAATCAATTAATTCATAAAGTAATTCTAAAGTATTACTGAATATCTGAGTCTTGTGAATCCTTAAGAAAGCATTTTTCCTCATTACCTTATTTTTAATAAATAAATCATTTTTTATATTTGTTCTCTAGTATAAGTGAGGATTCCTAAAAACAATAAACACTAACTTTAAACGGATATCTAAAAAAAGATTAAAACATTTTTATTACCGGATGATAGCGTGAGAAGAACAAAGAAGACATTGCTGAATAAATGGTTTTCAATCTCGTGAAAAATGCCGAATTTTATTCATAAATCCATGATATGATGAAAATTGTTTCAAACAATCGTTTTTAACAATAAAATTTATTTATTGTCATCGAAAAGTCCTTCAAGCTTTATAAGATAGTTACTTACAGTTGTTTCCGTCGAAACAACAAAGTTTTTGTCAAAAATAGTCAAACATTTGCATTTTTAAATTATTATTGTTTGAAAAATTATCAATTTTTATTGATTGAGCAAATATGGTAATAAGGTTTCATTGCTAAGTAATACATGATCGAATCTGTAGAAGAAACTTTATTTATTCCATAATAAGCAGCTGATATGGATAACTATTCATTATATTCATTTCTAAAGGAACAAATTACTTCATAAATTTTATTAATTGAACTAACACACTTTTTTTGTTTATGAATTGTTCAAATTTAATACACCCCTTCGAATTTGTAAGGTAAATTTAAAAAACATATTCGACACTATTTCAAATTCTTCATTCAATTTACAGAGTTCTGCGTTTAAACTGAAAACACGACAAATTGTTCTGAAATTAAAAAATAAATTTACTGTGATTTTCATTGTACAAAATGGAAAAAAAGTTAATTATAAACTTTTGAAATTGAATCATTCTTAAAAATTTTAAAATTATATGCAATTTTAAATGGGAAATGCTAGAAATAAACAAATTTCCAGGCCAGAACGTTGAAACTTAAACAAATACAAACCTTATTTAGATCTGAAAAAATGATAGTCGCCAAAATTTGTGATACTTAAACATTTTTGTACTCAAAAAATCTTAAAAATTTTCAGTAAATTATAACTATTTGAAAATCTTCCATTTTCAAATTGTTAATCATATACTGCAAATTTTAAAATTTTTGATTTTGGTATTTTATGAATTTTGATTCCTGGGTTTTGGGAATTTTTTTTCTGATGCATTTTCGTTACTAAAAAGTTCATATGTACCTCCAGCAATTATCCTCCTATTTGCAAACGTGTTAAAAAATTTTCCGAAAACAATGGTGAATTAAATAGGAATTATCTCTCAGAAAATCATAGATTAAAATCCGAAAAAACTCTTTTGACGTATTATGAAGATCTAGAACGTAATTCAAGCTGATTTGTAAAAAAGACGAACCTGATGTTGCAGTTCATTTGAATAACGATGTTTATTTTTTTTATAATTCTTTATTATCAATGACTGATTTCAGATCACTCATGGATCATCTTAAAATAAAATTTCACTTATTCCTAAAGTTCGATAAAAATTCGTCGAATTTCCTCAAAATCCCTTGAAATGTTTGGAATCGCTAGAAACCGCTTTGAATTTCATTTAATTCATTTTTCAAAGTTATCTGGAAATCCTTTAAAATCTTTGAAAATTCTACAAAATTCGATGACATCCTTTAACGTTTCTTAAATCTCTTTAAATCCCTTGGAATCCCTTAAGATTTCTGGCAAAGCCTGGAAATATTTTAAAACTTTCAAAATCTCCTAACATGTTCTAAATATTACGAAATTTCTGAAGTTTCTATAAATTTCTTTCTTTTCTACGTATGCTTTTAGATCTTTGAAATCCGTAGAAATATCTTGAAATAAAATTATTTTTTTGTCCTAAAGTTCTCTAAAAACTGGGTACGTTATGGAAGCCTTCAGTCTCTAGAAATCTATAAAATTCCTTGAAATCCTTCGAAACTCAATAACATTCTTTAAATCTTGTGAAAGTTCTTAGAAAATTAACATCCTTCGAAATATTTTAATTCGCTGAGGAAAATTTAATTTAAATTATTCCTTTAAGTTTCCTAGACATTCCTTTAAATCTTTAGAAATCCTACAAACATTTTTTAAATCATTTGTAATTTGTTAATTATTTATTTTTAGGATAATTATCAAATATCTCGCAGAAGTAGTATTTAGAATGGAAAATGACCATTAGTTAAAAATTACCATCGTTATATATGTTATAATAAACGAATTGTTTTTGTTATTTAAGTATTGTCTTTCTCATAAAACAACTTTCAAAATAATTCTCAATCATGATGAATCTTTGCAGAATTGTAATAATCTTAAATATTGTTATTGTTAAAAACAATATTATGAACTTTAAAAATGTAGCATTTTCCTTGAAAAAAATTTTTCTACTTAAACATGTTGCAACTAATCTCAGTGGTTATATTTCATCCAGAAAGTGTGACGGTTTTTTTTGGCAATGATTACTTCATTCCAAGTTGATATTGGTACAAAAATAAGTGTTTTTGTCAAAAATTTTCAATCAATATTATTTAAAGCTGTTTACTGTGCTAGTCACCCAATTTATATTACTTTTCTAAGAATATCTCCACATAAATATAAGTGGTGAAAAACCTGTTGTTTTTATAACAAAACAAATTTTCTTGCATATTTTGTTTATAAAACTGAGAAAGCTACGTATTTAAACGCCACTATCGAGATGCATCAAAATAATGATTAAGAAAAAGCCGCTTATTCAGAACTGAAATTGCTATAGGTGACTGCTGATAGCTGGAATATGATTTAGCAGATAAATAATTTTTGGGTTATTTGTTTATAATGCTATTATTGAAAGTACAAATTAATATATTTTTTTCGGGCGCCACGATATGTTGTAAATTTCACAAAAAGTTCGTAAATAGAATATTATGTAATTTTATGTTAGAACCAAGCTATGAAGCACTAAATAAAAAGTTACTAATATCAGCAGTACATTATCTAATTACCTTATATTAAGGAGTCATGCTACTGTTACGTCTAAAGAAATGCATGTTCTTAAAAAGTGGCTAATTTACAACAAATTTTGATTTCTAAATAACATTTTTATGAATTTTACCATAGTTACACAATATATTTTTAAATATAGGCAGGATAATATGTAGATCCCCAATACCTTTGTACATAATAGATTCGATGTTTACATAAAAAAGGAATGGCTCTGTTTGATTTCTTCACAAATTTGTTTTTTAAACCTCTATAAACAAATTGATTCTACCGCTTATTATCTCTACACCTGAATTAGGAAAAACAATTCACTAACGAGCTTAAAAGCTGTTTATCTGGATGGTCAGCAATTCTTGAAGTTATAAAAATTATTTGCTCATGATCTTATCGCTGTTTTAAGATTTTTCTTTACATTATTATTTCGTAATAAACGTGATGAAATTCGATAACAATTAATTTATAAATGTTTTATAAACTACCTTTCAATGTTCTAATTCTACAATACGATAAAGAAAACAAAAAATTACTTAGTTAAAACATTTTTTGAGGATTAGGAAAAAAAAATATTTTCTTCCAATCCTCAAGCGACACATCCAGATTTTATTCCACAAACAGTTTGATTATGCGACGATCATTGAAAATAATGATCTTTAAATTGTTAAATATTGTCACAAAGGTTAAAAGTTTCAAGTTGCTTAACACTAGTTTAATTATTAATCGAATGCAAAATTACTTTTGCAAATTACGAATAAAACGAAAGACACTGTCTAAGAATCATATATATTAATAGTGAGCGCGATTTTTTGTATTGAGTAAATGAAACCCTAAAAAATATCCGATTTTCTTCGATGTAGGTTTGAATTAAAGATTTGTGCATTATAAAATTAAATTTCCGATGATAACGTAATGTTTCTTTTCTCAGAAGTTGAAAAAAGAAAAAATTAGGAAATTACGTTTGTTAGACTGCTATGCTTCAAGTTTGCTACTACACCGTATTGCTTTTTTTATTAGCGGCTAAAAAATAAGAAAATGTAAATTTCGGTTTTTTATTTGACTGTCTTCGAAGATGGCTCAGATGAAGCTTATGGCATATCGCTGCATATGAAAAATAAGCTGTGCTTATTATTTTTGAATTGAATGAACAGTTTTTATATAAACTATACGATTTTAGATAGAAAAATGTTTTTAAAAGTGAACAGTTTCTAAGATCCAAATATTCATTACTATAAAATTAAATATTTAAGGGCATGGATGTTGATGACTCGCTCATTAATCGTCATACTCTAAACATTGTTTGATATTCTGAAGTTATGTGCTTAACTGACATGCCACGCGCTCTACAGCCACGTAACCTTGTAAGAATTTCGAGCATAATGTTATCTACCTCAAAAGCTCATAAATTATTTTTTTACGGGATTGTTTCAATATTACGAAACATATTTCTCTGGCAATTGGTATTCAGAAAATGCTCACAAAATCCTTCCTTTTTGCAAAAAGATTCTGTAACTTTATGAAACATAAGAGTACAATGACAAGTTTGAAAAATGTGCATCTTCATTGATAAATCGAAAAAATGCCATATTGTAGTATGCCATATTGTAGCTGCAATTATCAGCGATTAAAATATTAAACAATTAAAAAATTCTTTTTCTGGTTTTTGGCTAATTTGCTGGAAGCTTTTATTATCACCCGTTTATATAGGAATCGTAAAATAAAGTCTTCCTTTTAGTGTCCCTTTTCTGTTTCCAGTGCTGGAACAGAGTTAACATATCTTTACTTAAGCAAAAACTAACTGTAAGACACGATACTTTTTTTCCTTTTGCGGAAAATATTGTGTTTAATCTTCTATTCAAATAGGAAAATTGACTTTTTTTAATCGATATCCAACAGTTTTTTATTCTTCATTTTTCCTTTTACTCTTTTGCAAATGTAAAAATTGAAAATTTGAAAATCATGACTGTTGAAAGACAAATTTGTTTATTTATAATAACTAAATAAATATAAAAAGATTATTTATGAAAGAATTTTTTTTATATTTGAAAATTATAATGCGAGAAACAGGAGAAACAACGCCTTCGCGTTAGGTATAAACGAGATATTTTACTTGCAGGATTAAGTTTTTAGGCATAAAAGATTGTGTTTCGGAATGTTTAGGGTCCAGTCTTTTCAAAATTCACAGATCCAATTCGACAAAAATGAAAAAAGAACTGCAAGTGTGGTTGATAAGAAAGTTTTACAAAATATATATTTGTATAAATAAATGTTTATATGAATAAAAATACATTTTTTAAATAAACTAATGCTTTTCTACTAAATTATTAAATGATAAATCAATTCCTTTTACATGTATAAATGTATTTTTATATTTCTCCTATAATAAATAATTCTACCAAATTCCAAACTTTACTTTTTAAATCTCAACATATGGTATCTATGCGTGAAGTTATCTCTTCATTTGATATGGTTTGCTTTTTTAAACTGAAACTTTTACTCTGTAAAAACGAAAGAAAGAATCGTATATATTTGTTAGGTGTTGGTTACCATAAGTCAATATTTGGTACAGAAGATTTTATTTAATTAAAAAGGGAAAGGGTAAATCTAAATATTTTTTAAATTAAAGAAATAAGAAGAGGATTGATCTAGAAGATTATTATAATAATATTCAGAGTCAGGTTGCAGGGTAATATGATTTGCTGCAAAGTTACTTAGTGGCAATCATTTATCTATCCTTTGAGAAACATCGGGCTATAATAAAAGCTTCCAGCACAATAGTAGAAGAAGATAGGACTTTTTTTTATTTCTAAAAACAAACAACAAAAAAGAACATAAAAAGGTATATTTTATTTTAAAATTCCTATAAAATCACATAAAAGGCTTTAATTCCAGGTGTCCCAAAACAAAATCGATGCAGTGAAGAGAGGAATATCAATTAATTATTGTAACCAAATTTCTAATTTTTGACACACTGAAAAAAGCATCCCTATGACATAGCACATTTTCATTTTTCAATGCACATCGAGATGCCAATGCCTTCAATTATAAGCATCCCTGAAAAAATCAAACCAATAGAAAATCTTCCAACATATAATGCTTTGAAAAACAAAATTTTCATTTTTTTTATTTTCCTTACTCTGATAACGAAAAAATGTCTTTATGCCATTGAAAATTTGATTTTTCAATTAAAATCTACTTCGCAAAACCTCAAACTTCAATCATCTCAGAATAGATCTGGTTTGAAGAAAAACTTTCAACGGAGTGAGCTAAAAACGAAATTTGCCGATTTTTTTATTTTTTATTCACTGATTTAAAAAATAGTATGATAGAAATTTCATTTGATAATGCAAATTAATATTTCCAGATGTTCAATTTGAAGCATCCCTAAAAAATACTGTCCTAAAAGTAAAGATTTCCGTTTGGTGGTCCAAAACGAAATTTACAAATTTTTGAAAATATTATTTAACCACTAATAACGAAAAACACTTATCATAGCAAACTTTATTTTTCAATCTACTTCAAAATGCCAAATGCCACTGTAACCGTGTTCGAAAACGATAACTATAAAAAAATTCGAGCATAGTGGTATAATAAATGCCTCGTTTTTCGCATTTTTCAATCTTTGGTGAAAAATTCGGACTAATTGAAAATATTTCAGCATAGTTGTCTGAAAAATGAATTTCTATTATTTTTATTATTTGTTAATATTTAGTAGCCGAGACAAAAACACTTTCAATTCATGCGCAATTGAAAAATATCACATTTTGACTTCAAAATAAAACTATTTTATCCTTAAACAGTACAGATTATTATTTAACATAATTAAAACCATTAAAAAAAAGGAATAGATAATAGAAAGAAATATGTATGTTTAATAATTATCCAAAATTTTACGTATTTGGCATATATTTTCGTAATATTATTCATAGTAATTGAGTCATTTCTAGTTTTCTTATTTCGCTTTTAGAATGAGAATATTAAAGGCTAGCTTATCAAATATTTGAAAACGATTTGTTATCACATTTCATCACGTTTGTTTTGAAATGTATTTGAAGGCATTGTAATTTCACAAATTACCGACCACCTGACAAAAAACTGTTTTGATCAGTAGCGCTAATCATTTTTCAAATAAATCGGGCAAAACTCCTCGAACCCAACCCCCTTCCCCTTTTTCTCTTTTCGCAATAACCCTTTTCCGATAAAAAATAAAAACGCGACGATCATTAATAAGAAATTACTAGTAAAGATGAGCACATTTATTTCAGTAATCAGAAACTTTTGGTAAACTATTTCAATTTCAAGAAGTCCACCTTTTTGATTACAAGGTGGATCAAATCAAATCCCTAGCCATCTTTTGCTGTCAATGTCCTTGAAATCAAAAAGATTAATAAATAATATCGTTTAGATAATACTTAAATTTTTATACACCCACATAAAAAGTATTATGATATAGCAAACTTTATTTGGTGATTCACATGTATTTTTGCAGATGTTTAATTTGAACCACTCTGCTAAATATTCGACTAAAAGTAAAGTTTCCAGCATAGTGGTGTGAAATAAGATATTTTCTTATTGTTTGTATTTTCTATCGCCTGATAACAAAAACTTACACCATGCACATTACACATTTTTTGTCTGCACATCTACATGCCAAAAACATCAATTTGAGTCTTCCCCGAAAGAAACCGGATTAGTAAAAAATCTTCCAGCATAGTTGTCTAAAGAGCGAAAGTTTCACCTTTTTTTATTATTGAACCACTGGTAACAAAAAAAAACAACACTTTAACATGGTAGATTTTATTTTTTATTCTGCATCGACATGCGAAAAATGTCAATTTGAGAAATCTTCAAAGACAATCGATCTAAAAAAATAGATTCCAGCATAGTGGTCTAACATATGAAATTTTATATTTCTTTTTTCATTATTAAATCTTTGATAATAAGAGAGCATCAGTATAATATAGCAGATTCTAATTTGGTATGCCCATCTGCATACCAAGACCTTCGTTTCGAGCCATCCCCGAAAGAAATTGTACTATTAAATAAGTTTCCAGCATAGTCGCCTTATGCATGAAATTTCCTCATTATTCTTATTGTTCAAACATTGATAACAAAAAAAAAACATCAGTACAGCATACAAAATTTTACTTTTGAATGAACAATTACATGCAAGGACAGTATCATCTCATCCTTCAGCACAAGGACTCGAACCAATTAAAGAGCTTCCAGCATAATCGTCCAAAAAACGAAGGTTCTTCATTTTTCCTATTTTTCAATCATTAGTAAAAAAACTCTAAATTTCCGAAAAGATGATCGCCTGTGGCAGAAAGGTTAGAGAGAATAGCACACTCAATCATGCCGAACTTAAAAATATCACATATTGACTACAAAATAAATCTATTCGACCATTTTCAATATTAAAGCCATGTTGTTGGTTATAATTATCTCAAAATTAGTTTTCCTCATTCCTCACATTTATTCCTTTGCATATCTCAAAAATAGACTTCCAGTTGTGCTGAACGTCGTGTTTCGCATTTTTTTACGCATATTCGAATAAATTTAAATTACCTACTTTCAAAAGTAACCTACTTCTGCATAGCTTCCCCTATATATGATGACTCTTACACAGATTTATTTGTTTCATTCACACATAAATTTATTGATCATTCACGACAATAATTTTTTATTTGATTTTGAAAAAGATTTATGTAGCGCAACTTGAAATTTGGAATCGTCGGCGAAACACTGAAAAATTAAAAGATTAGAAAAAAAGTAAAGAATAGAAGAAGATAAAGCTTTTTTTGTATTGTAGCAATCATATTTTTACTTTAAGGTACATAGATGCGTTTTATGATTATACGGAATCCTAACACGGACCCATGCACATTTCAAAAGTCCGGGCTCAGCCCTAAACCTTTTTTTTTTACGACTTTGAATAATACAATTTTGAAATCTAGTTTATCAGATATTTACAAACGTGTTCTTATCAAATTTTATCACATTTATTTCGCAATGCGTACATTTAAGCATTACACGCTGTTAGTTTAAGAGAAAACCTTGAAATAAGAATAAGATCTTGAGCAATTTGTATTGTAAAACATCACGAATTACCGAAAATCTAACAAAAATATTTCTC
>CAKNWT010331102.1:0-22306 GCA_932066315.1 Andricus coriarius | reverse complement strand
CCAAATCATTCAAGGTGAGTTCCTTATATTTAATTGTGAATTCCAAAGAATTCGAGGTAAATGAAAAAAATTGCAGGCGAATCCCAAATAAATCACTAAATTCAAGTAAATTGAATTGAATTCTCAGGACTAAGAAGAACTCAAAGAAATTATAAATATTTTTAGTTTAAATCCGAAGAATGCCAAAGATTTTATTATGAATTCCAAAAAATATCAATTTTGTGGTGAAGTCTGAAGAATTCATTGTGAATTACAGTGAATTGGTGGCAATTTTTTTTAATTCAATTAATTTATTATTTTAATGGTTAGTGCTCAAAATATAAAAAAAATCATCTCGGCTCTGGATAGAGATTTTAAGGTGAAATATAGCTTGACAGAAGCTTCTCTTTTCAGCGGTTTTATCTCAAAAGTTGAACAGTCAATAAAAATAACGAATGTCTCAATTGAAGCGCCTGAATAAACAAGATCTTAATGAGTTTCAATATTGAAAAAGTTGTAATGAAAAAATTTCCTTTTTGGCATTGTGAAATTCAACCAAGACAAAGATTATGTCAGGCTTATCTACGGCTATGGTTTTCGGTAGCAGGCACAGCGTGACCTTTTTTTCTGAAGGGATCTGTGTCTCAGTTAAATTCGAGAATGCCGAGAAGGACGTGTTTTCATTACGAGTTTTCCAAAATTAAAACTAATTAGGATCGTGATTATTCAGACGTTTTTAATACACACATTAGTAGTTTTCATTGACCGATCAACTTTTGAGGTGAAACCATTGAATCGAGAAGCTTCCTTCAAGTATACATGTTAAATAATACACATTCATTTATTTAAAGGGCATAGCAGGATAAGCATGTGTGTGCTGCCCTCTGCCCGATCAGGTCCATATTTTCATGATAAGATGGCATCTATCTGTAGTGAAATATCCTGGAGTGTTATCTCCCAGTAATGATTTTTATGGGAGTTATGGGGGTTAGAAGGAAAATCGAAAAGATCATTTTTCTTGAGAACGGCTTGACCGATTTTGATGAGCAAAAAATATGTTATGGGAGTCGATAGTAGGATGCTGAGAAAAATTTCTGAACTTTTTTCCACGAACATAACCTCCAATTTTTTTTGTTGAAAATTTTGAAATTTTTTTGTTATGGGTTTTGTTCCGAGCACCACTTTCATCTTTCACCAAAAAAATCTTCAATTCATGTTCTGAAGCATATTTGATCCCCAAAAGGATCGAAGAGGTAGAGCATAGTTAGAAAAAATAAAAACCGTCAGTGCACCGTACACTGGATGCTCTACATTGTGAAATTGGTATGTAGAACAACGACTATGAGCAAAAACAAAATTTGGGTGCATCCGACTTTAGCTGACACCTAGTTAAGAGTTCAAAATTTCGCAATCTGAATGATAAATGTACTGAAATAGTTCCCTTGTCTATTTGAACGCCTGTAGTCAGTCTGCAATAATTGTGGTTCCCAGGGCCCACCACGTGGTGGTTACAGTATGCTTTGAAACCCCCTTTCATGAGGTGCTTGATTATTGTGAGTCCCCTTGCCTCTCACGAACCGGGGTGCTTGGTTGACGTGAGTTCCCCTCGCCTCTCACGAACCAAGGTGCTCAATTATCGTGAGTCACTGCCTCTTACGAATTGGGGTGCTTGATGAAACTTGAGTCACCTTGCCTCTAACAAACCGGGGTGTTTGATTATCGTGAGTCCCCTCTCCCCTACACTTCCTTCCCTGGAGTTGAAAACCCTTTTCGGCGATATTCACTTGTTCCCTCACTTCAACTGTTTCAGCAACATTGACTTGTTTCTTCGTTGTTTTTTCAATCTTCAATAACGTCTGTTCCTTTCATGGAGAATAGACATAAGGAGCCCAAAGTCCTGTACATTGACTTCACTAAAAACGAGCATTTTTCTGTCGGATGTACAAACAATAACGCATCGAAATGCTAGATCTTCTCGAGCGCGGCGCTAGTGTGATACGCGTAAAGATGGCTGCCGTTATGGTCCGTGTAAATATAACCTGATTCAACCTCGAAGTACAAACAAAAATACAAACCCGGTTATGAATACAATGAAACTAAATTCCAAAGGAAACCTTTAGTGAATTTTAAACTGGTGAAAACTCCCATATTTATAAAATACAATAATTCTGACTTTTACGTTGAAATCTAAAAATGTTAATTATTCTCTATTCAAATCTTTATACCTGCGAGGGTTATAGTAATTCGTTAGCGCAATAATTCAAAAGTACCTACCTCGTCCATTGCAGGATAACTACAATTATACCCACTTTAAAAAAGATATTTCGCGATGAATACTATTATTTTAATCTTTTTAATTAAGTGACAATTTATCTATATGTCATTCACATATCACAGATATAAATTTTGCAAAATGTCAATAGATGTGAACATAGGCATACGCGTGCCACACCAGCGCCATACGTGGGAACGAGAAGTATTGTAACTACTTTGATACGACAAAAATTTGCTCATTTTCGGTTACACTACTTTGGTCTCCTTATGTCTATTCTCCATGGTTCCTTTACTGGATTTGAAAGTCCTTTTCAGCGTTACGGAATTTGCCTTGTCACCTACTGTTTCAGCGATGTTCATTTGTTCCGATACTTCAACTGTTTCAAGAGCATTCACTTGTTTTTTCGTTGTGTGTTCATTTTTCAATAACGTCTCTTCCTTCACTAGAGTTGAAAGCCCTTTTGAGCGTCGCAGGATTTGTTTCATCACGAAGTGTTTCAGCGATATTTATTTGTTTTTCCGTATGTGTCCTATTCCCGACATCGGATAGTTGGATGAAGCACCCAGGTTCGTGAGAGGCAATGGGGCTCATGTTTAATCAAGCAGCCCGGTCCGTAAGAGGCGGCGACTCACGATAATTGAGCACCTTGGGTCGTGAGAGGCGAGGGGACTCACGTTAAGCAGACACCCCGGTTCGTGAGAGGCAAGGGGACTCACGATAATCAAGCACCCCATGAAAGTAGTTTAAAATCGTACTGTAACCTCCACGTGGTGGGCCCTGGGAACTACAATTATTGTAGGCTGACTGCCGGCTTTCAAATAGACAAGGGAACAATTTCAGTACATTTATCAGCCAGATTTTGAAATTTTGAACTCTCGACTGGGTGTCAGCTGAATTCGGAAGCACCCAGATTTTGTTTTTGGTAGTTGTCGTTGCTCTACATACATATTTCACAATGTACAGCATCTAGTGTACGGTGCACTCACGGTTTTTATTTTTTCTAACTATGCTCTACCTCTTCCTTCCTTTTGGAATTAAAATATGTTTTAGAAAATGAATTGAAGATTTTTTTGGTGAAAGATGAAAGTGGTACTCGGAACAAAACCCATAAAAAAAAAATTCAAAAATTTCAAAAAAAAAAAATTTGAGTTTATGTGTGTGGAAAAAAGTTCAGAAATTTTGCCCAGCATCCTACTATTGACTTCCATAACATATTTTTTGCTCATCAAAATCGGTCAAGCCGTTCTCAAGAAAAATGACTTTTTCGATTTTCCTTCTAACCCCCATAACTCCCATAAATATCATTTCTGGGAGGAAATACTCCAGGGTATTTCATTACCGATAGATGCTATCTTATTATGAAAATATGGACCTGAGCGGGCCGAGGACAGCACACGCATGCTTATCCTCCTATGCCGTTTCTGATACCAATTTTTGCACTTGTGGAGGACATCAAAGTCGACGTGATGAAAGTTGAGGGTTATTTCTCCTGTTTTTCCATTATTTTCTGTCACGAGAAAGACAAAACATTTTTGACGAAAATCAAACTGACATTATTTCACAAGTATAATGTCAAAGAATTTTTCTGTCTTTGACTCAGAATTCTGACTTTTTATCCCGACTTTAGTAGAAATAGATGCAGACACTGCAGCCTTAACCGAAACTGAGTAGCCGCTTACTAAAAAATCATAGATTGCTGCGCGGGAAATCTTAAGAAAACTCTTGAAGGAACTCTTGGAAAACTCTCAGCAACCTAGCATTCGTGAGAAATCTTGGAAATCTTTGGCTACGTTTGAACAGAGGTGATGTGGTGTGGAGCATTCTGACATCCGCTTCTATGCGTGGAACGAACAGCCGACTGAGTCCGAAAGCCACCGAGTTTAGCTGAGTTTGTAGAATCTCACGTGATTTCTGAACGGTAGCAGCGCCGGAAATCTCGGAGCTCCTGGAAATTTATTTATTTATTTATTTGAAAATCAGTAAGCCCAACAGTTCAGAGAACCAATGATAGGGATACAAAATGTATCTATAGGTACGGTTTCAGCTTGAGCACGCAGGCAGGCTTTTACAAACTTTTATAGTGTGTTCGTGCTTACAATAAATTTATGAACAGCACTAGTGAATTCTTCAAGTGACATGAAGAAAATATCAACATTACTGTTGACTTATTGAAGAACAAGCGTGTTAGTATTACTGCACATGTTAAAAAGCGGAGAGTTACGAGGCTGATTCTTTTTGAGGTAAAACATTGTCGAATCTCGAGTACAGTATTTCGGCGCATGTAAAGGTAGGAGTTCCAGAAATTCCGGGCACTCAAATAATCCACGCGTGATTTTAAAGAGTGTTATAATACTTGAAACTATGCGTCTGTCTTCAAGTGACCAAACCTGAAATCTGTTACGTAGGGCCTGGTGATCAGACCCACGTGGAGGATAGACACTATCCTCTTTCCATGCTAAATACTTTAAAAATCGCCTTTGGCATCTCTCAATTGAATTTATTTGATTCATTGTTTGTGGTGCCCAGACGACAGACGCATTTTCAAGCTTGGATCTAACCAATGAACAAAAGAGCCTCATTAACGGAGTTATCGTTTTAAAATGTTTACATGCCCTCATTAAAAAACCAAGAGTTTTATTCGCACTAGCTACTATTTCGCTTATGCAGTCCTGAAAAGTCAATCTACTATCGAAGAGAATTCCTAGATCTCTGTACTGCGTAACTGGGGCTTTCGACTCTAAATCATCCTGTTAAAGTAAAATAGTTAACTCTTACAGGCTTGCCTCAAATTGAAGCTAGAGTTGGTTAAGGAATGATTAAAACAAAAACAACAAACATCTTAATATTTTTGCGATCAACCACGTTTCTGGATCATGCTACAATAATTTCAAATAAGATAAAAAAGAGAAACCAAATAGAATAAACTCAAGATTTGCATTTAAGGTCTCGGTTAAGAACAAAGCTGGCATTATCCCTGATGTCAGGACCTATGACCCCCTTTCGATTAGAAATTTCTTTGTCTTTAACATTGAAGTTGTTACAAAATGTAACTGTTAAGAAACAATTTTCAATAACAACATTGCAATTGTGGAAAAAATCGACCTAGTTATTTAAAACAGAACCCTTCGATTCTGCGTTGTTTCTGAAGATACTGCTTTAGTAGTGGTACAATTTTTAGATATAACCATTCCAGAATACCTTTAAATAGTGAGTCATAGATCTGTTATCAATTCAAATAAGAAACGTGTTTTGCAGATAGATATAATCTCATAATTCAAGTTACCTTGAGTCTTATAACAATGAACGAAAAAATTACCATGACGAGCTCACTCATTGGGATCCACCAAAATATAAGCCCTCCGACAATGACTGATAGTTGTCACTTCCTGAACTGAAGGCGATGGAAGTTTGGAAATATGTGAATAAGAGAGACCATTATTGCTGATTATGTCAAGCTGGTAAGGCCCGACTGATTATTTGTTGTAGGTAAGTTGTTACAAGGCAAATAATTGTCAAACGGTTAAATAAATACAATAAAAACTTAGTTCCTTTTCTATTCAAGGAGGGGAAAGAGAAAGTAGTAACGGTTGTCGCTTGCGTCCCTATACTCGGTGGACAACAGCAAGATCCTCTCGCAGAGTTAGTTAGAGTACTAGTATAGGGATTCATGATGACAATTAACTCGTACAGCGATACAGAAATAATGACAGGTATCCAATCTACTCTTGACTTCTTTTTCACGAACGTTTAACCAGCGGACTTCATCCGAAAAATGACTCACATATTGACCGGAAAAAGGGACTTTGTTCACAACTTATTCAGAACGGTTCTTCCATTAGGAATATTTCAGAATGATGCAAAAGCATCGTGACTACGTCAAAATGGTTTGTAATTCGAAGATGAAGTTGGCAGCATGACTGCTGGGAGCGTAAAGAAGATTACCAGGGGCAACTCTGGGATATATATATAGTTTTTGATATTCATGTTGAGGATAGGGATGCAGCTTTTAAATTTGGAGCGTAGGATTTCTTGGATTCAGCATTTACTATCTTTTGGATTTGGTATATACGATTACACTATTACCATACTGTGGGCGAGACTAGTGAGTCACTGACAGGTCCCCTCTACCGAGAACCTCGGTGATTGCGATTTTTATTCTCTTGCTCTTTCAGGTGTATGGATTCTATGTAGTAAACTCAACTGTATTACGGCAGACGCTCTTATTTACAATACATCTGACTATAGGCGTATTTATTCACTTGTTCACTGTACAACGTCATATACTTCTCTTTTTGGACAATTGACTCTATCTCCCTTGGAGCGTTCGGAAGGGCAGGGTTGCGGCCAATACCGTAAGAGCGCCAAAGATGATAATAAGGCACTCGTAGGGCCGCATTATGTCTGGAAATGTATGTCGTTCCTGCGTGGGTAAGACACCACGATAGTATGTGTTCCAGGTACTCAGCGTGTGCATGACACGCTCTGCACCTATCGCTCGGAACTTCTTGACATAAAATGCGGTCACGGTATGCTAAGGTGGAAACGACACCGTCCTGGTATGCGAAAATGAAACCCTCTGTACCTGAATTAAGCTCTGATGATCTGAGGAAAGCAAAAGTTTGCTCCATCGACAAGGACTGTTTTTCTACATTTCTGTGAAAATTGCCGTGCATTGTCTTGTCGAGTAGCTCTTGATGGAATTTTGGAAATTTTGATGTCTTCACTCGGGCTTTCAGAAGTGAAGCATCTAGATGGAGTAATGCACTTTCCTTACTTCTGATGTTAAAATTCAGGCCAAGGGTCTCGTCCGCTTGCTCCATGGCTTTGTAAAGGAACGCTCTTTCGCCAATCATCTCGTGGTTCCTGACTATTTTTAGGAGAGGACCTCTGCTATTGGCTACGATATAAGCTGTACTCTGAACAATTCGGTTATGAAGACAATGGATATTCAGAAGTCCGCGCCCACCTTCACGGCGTGAAATGTATAATCGCGGAACTGACGAATTGATATGCAAGCTTGATATGTTAGTCGCAGATATCTTGTTCAACGCTGACAGATTGGAAGACCAATTCTGTCGAAGAAGATGCTTGTATCTGCTTCGAAGAGACTCCTTTACTGATGTTACGCCCTGAATGCGGCTTTGAGGCACGCACAGGCATGCATAGGTCTCTCCAGTGTTAAGACGTCTGATAACACCTATATCCACAAGCTCAGGGTCTTCGGGAATGCCAAGAATCTTTCCGTCCTTCAGATGAATTTTGGCACATTAATCCAATCCAAAGTCCATCCCAATCTCTCCTGTGTACTTCTTGACGATATTTATGGCAGTTTGAAGTTTGCCTTTACCAGAGGCATAGAGCTTCGGGTCATCCATATAAAATACATGAGTGACCTTATACTCGCGCTGGTTAGTGGAGCCACAGAGGTATCCAGAAGAATTTCGTAGTGCGAGAGATAATGGCAGAAGTGTAGTGAAAAAAAAACAAAGGGCTCATGGAATCGCCCTGAAAGACGCCCCTATGGAAGGTGACGTTGTTTTTTCTCACACTATAATTCCCAGATGAGATAGTAAATCTAGTTTTTCGAAGAGGCATCAATCTCTCTATGCATCTCACTATGTGTGGATGCGCCTTCAAGCTTTCCAACAGACAGATGATAAGTCTATGACAGATTGAATCGAAAGCTTTCCGCTAGTCAATCAAGGCCATTGACAGGACGCGTTGATGGGCTACAGCGTCTTTGCAGACACACCTGTTAATTAGCAGTTTCTCTTGACAGCCTGCTACATATTTTTTCGAGCCACGTTGTTCGTACATCTCACGCCACACAGGCCTAATTCGCCGAACAATCCTATTGTTCAGGGCAGCTGTTAAGGTCTTATACAGTGTGTTCAAACAAGTTATTGGCCTGTAATTCTCTGGGTTGGACAAGTTTCCTTTTTTCGGTAGGAGTATAGTGCGTCCTAACACAAGCCACTGCGGGATGGGCGTCTCTGACTTTAAATATGAGGTGAATATGCGGGCCAAATGTTGGTGTGTAGAAGTAGACTTCTTCCACTAGAAGTACTTCATACGATCTGGTCCAGCACCGGAAAAGTTGATGAAAGGTTGTCGCAAAATTCCTTGAAGCGGATGATATTGCCAGTGTCTTCTTTCAACTGGAGTGTTTTCGGGATCTTGTATACCTCTCTCCAAAAGGTCTCTACCTCGTTGGGCTTGGCTGGATTTTTGACAGAAATAGGGTCATCACTGAACAGGCGAGATAGGTCAGCGAGAAACTTTTGATTCTCCCTGATCCATCACGCGCTCTTCTGTATTCTCCTCCTTGCGTCAGATAACAGCCATATTGTGTTAACAATATGCTGCTTGATTGTCAGCAGCTTTGACTTGTTTAGTGTGTGATTCAAGAGCCTCATTTCTTGGGCGAACTTTCGAACCCTTTCCGTGAACGTTCTACCAGATGTTATGTAGTCAATCACACATTGAACACGCGACGCATTCTGTCTTGCCCATCCAATCTTCTTGTTCAGTTGATGTAAGCGTCTTTTGGTCTGTTGATCCATCGTTAGTTTGAACCTTCGATTTGAATCAGCCAAAGCTCTCGCAGCACCATAAACTGAGCTATTGTTAGTCCAGAGGTCGGATTCTTGCGAGATTTTTCCACGAAGGGAGGCATCCATTTCAGCTAGATCTTGGGTCTTAGGAAAACTTGCATGTTAATGTTCCTTCTTGTCCTGAAATCGCGATCATCTCTCAGAAGGTGCCTGCTTTCTGCGGTTGGGTTTACTCTCGCTTCTTCATCTTCGGCTCCAGCTTGATCAAGCAGCGGTTGGGGAAGCCCTCCACGTACATATCCATTTTCCCAGAGGTAGGCACGTTGATTTCTCAACGATTGAATCGAAATTTGCTAAAGCTTTGGGTGTTTTTGGCACCACAGAGTATGCATAAGCGCCATAAAGCCTCGGTGAACAGGGATAATGCTGGCATCGTAGCAGTCTAGCAAGTCATCCTTGAGTTGATTCGTCCACTCAATATGGGCGTTGCGCCGGTTCGCCGTCGTGATTCCATCTAAATTGTTTTCGGCACCCCGAACTCTAGGATTATCGGCATTCTTCGCCCACCCATTGTCGGGTGCTCTGCGCGTTCGATCGTTTTGAACTGCATTTACAACTTTTTGGTGTTTTGGTTGTGTCATTGTTGTTCCTACGAGCAGCTAGGGAAAGGGTTCGTCCAACCTTGTAGAGCCCCGCATGCAAAGATAAATCTGCATACTCTGATAGTTCGTCCGGTATCTCAGATTCACCGTTTAAGACACCTCACCCAGGTGCCATTCCTATTGTCCATCCCTGGACAATTTTCCGCGACTGCATATTAATTGTTGTAACCATATTCAGCAGAAACCCTTGGTACAGGGACCGTCTATCCGCAACCCAAGGACACGTTCGGTGACTTTGCAATAGGCCCTCCGGTTTGTTTCCAAATGCATCCTCAAAGTAAGCTGGGTTGCGTCTAATTAGACATTATGTCAAAAATTAAGAAGTTACGAATGTAACAGGGTCGAGACACAATCGCGGCAATTGCTTCTGCTCTATCGCTCATAAATATTCAACATCATTCCTTTAATATACCTAATTTTAACGGAAAATAATATAATCTAAAAACCTTCCTTCAAGATGTCACTAACGACGCGGTATCCGTGAACCCTTCTAAGCAGCCTATGTTCATTGAAATTATCTTGAATAATCTCATCCGTGTCGCCCGCGATAGCATCCGCGACAAAAAAATTGACAAACTCGATGATTTAGTCGCGCAGCTCAAGAAATGTTTCAGAACCACAAGGAAACACCAATGATATCTCAAATCGATTGCAAAGCTTAAGATGAAACAACAAGAAACCCTTAACAATTATGATGATCGACTCCAGTCCTTACTGAACGGCGCTAAGCAAGCACTCAGCGAGAAATACACAGATGAAGGTCCAAGCGAAATTATGGTGAAACCAATCACTGAATCCGCGCTCGATGAATTCATAAAGGGTCTTCCCGATGGGATATCCATCTTTGTCAATCCCCATAACACAAAAATACTTGAATTAACCCTAAAACATGCGATCCACATACATGAAAAGCTGAAGAACATGGAGAAAGCAGAAGCTGCTGCATATCTTATAGAGAAGAAACCTCCACCAGTACCTCCACAAGCAAATGCACCGTTTAATCAAAGAGATAAAAAGGAAAGGCACAAGGTCCTTCAATCGGCTGGTCCAATAGCCAACCCTCCCGCCAACCAAGGTTGGCGGGAATACCAAAGGAACCTTTCATTTTTATCCGTGTTTAATTTCAAACGCGTTAGGACGCGCACTGTAAAATTTCACGTAGTTAACCGATTTTCACAATTTTCTAACTTTGACTGATGGAATAATTTGTAGAAGATTTTTACGGCAAGAACAGGCATAGTTCTCCTTACGTCAAAGCACTCATGTGTCTACCGCAAGACCTCCGACACCCATGCCTTTTATAGATAAAAAAGTCGGTTCAGGACAAACAAGAATTCAAATCCGATATTCAGTCTTTTCGAAGAATTTTTGAAATAAAAGCGAGAACTAGACAATCTGCAGCTATTGATATAGTGAATCCTACAATCACTCAAAGCATGAAGGATTATATTTAGGTGAAGCTGCTTTTACACATTATGATAAGGTGTGTTCAGTTTTGGCTATAACCACCACCGAACAGTAAATCAAGTTAGAAATCCCTCCACAAGAAATAATTCCGTTAGACTTTTGTGAATTTACTGGAAAAGATTTTTCTAAATTAAACTTAGAGCAATCCGAAAAAAATTAGAAGAACATTCTTCAAAGTGATTTTGGAGATCCCCCTGAGCTAGTCCTAAAATGTCTTTATTTCTCATTTGAGTACAGAAGAACAGGAAATAGTCACTAACTGGATCAGAGACTATCCCGACGTATTTCATCTGCGAAACTAGAAATTAAGCTGCATGAATCAGATTCAATATAAAATCATGATAACGGATGACCAGGTTATCGCTGAAAAGCTTCATAGCCCATTGAAAAAAAGTTATTACGGAAACCTACCGTATACTTAACATAACTGATATCTTGGATCAATTGAGCCATGCCCAATATCTCTCTGTGCTTCACCTAACAAGTGGGTTTCACCAGTTTGAAACGCACCCTGAGGGCCGGCCCAAGACAGCTTTTTAAACACCTCTTGGGCATTTTCAATACCTAAGGATGCCCGTGGGAATCAAAAACGCACCAGCGACTTGTTAGCGCCTCGTGGACACCCTCCTGAAGGAGATGCAGGGATCTGTAGATTGTATCTACCTAGATGCTAGAGTGGTAAGGAAAGAAAATTTACAACTCCAGCCCAATAAATGCGAGGTTCTTA
Source organism: Andricus coriarius (assembly GCA_932066315.1). NCBI lineage: Eukaryota > Metazoa > Arthropoda > Insecta > Hymenoptera > Cynipidae > Andricus > Andricus coriarius. Next base: position 10,642 of record CAKNWT010331102.1, on the reverse strand, counting down.
GGACTGAAGTAGCATACCTAGGTCTAAAAAATTAGCAGAAAATTAGTTAAACCTAACGCGGCAAAAATATCAGCGAATAAAAATGACCTACGACCTCAAACTGTATCCGACTGGTGAGAACTATAACCGTAAAGTTTCCGCAAATTACGAAGGTACCTCTGAATGGAACACGTACTTCAGTACAAAAAAAACCAGTTCACTGGATAAGCTACATCGAAAATGCAGGTTCAAGACACATTCACGGGTTTCAATTGCTCAAGGATTGTACTTATGAATTCAAGTAAAAAAAAAATTAAACAGGCATGTCAAAATCACAAACAAGATGAGACCCGAGAACTCTTGTTTTCTCGCACCAGCCGGACTCATCGTCGACGTCTACGTAGATAAAGCATTTAGCCACTCCGGATAAGGTGAAGTGAAGGCAGGAATTGGAGTATAGTTGGGGCCAAATAACGCATTCAATGTGTCACATGCCGTACAAGAGTGACAGAAAAAGAACGTTGTGGAAATTTAAGCAGCTACAATTGCTTTCAAATAGGTACAGGCACATCGACAGTGCAACTCAGTGGATGCCACAATGGGAAACACAAAATTAGAAAACAAGAGAACATAAACACGTTAAAAATCGAGTCGATTTCGAGCAAATCAAGTCAGCCATCGGATCGTTGGAAGTAATCTGGAAATATGTTCCAAGATGTCTGAATATCCGTGGAAATGAGATTTTTCATTATCTAGGTCGCGTTGGAATCGGAAAAACTACGATACTTAACAAGCGTGATACCAAAGAAAGCGACGAATTTCAAGATCGAGATACTCGTTGATGTAGCATTACCACTTTCAAATAGTGAGATCAGTAGTGATTCCACTGACTCCAGTAATCCCGAGATCTAAAGAAATCTTTTCAAAAGTCCTCCATCTCGCTGAACAGAGGCCTTGAAGCAAAAAAGGCCTTATCATGACACTATGAAGTCATGGAAGTTACAGCCTGATAGGTCCTCGATCCTTGCAGATAATATGATGATGATGTCTTCTTCACACGAGTCCGGAACTTCCTAGAAAAATTCAAAGATCAGATTTCTGAACAAAGTGTCTTTAATAGTGAAAAAATCAGTCTGAAGCTGCTCATAAAAAAGTCTCCCCCTTTCAATTCTAAATCTGAAACAGAAAATACAAGAATTTCTTCTAAAGTCACCAAACCAATACATGACGTATATAAATTCCGGGGTAGTGAGAGAAAATTTCGTACATTTTCAAGACGTCCCAGAGGTAAGTGAATCCTCTCCTTTCAAAACACAACCTTCTAGACGATTGCTGCCTCCCCCTCTCTCTGAAAGCGAAATCCGAACAGAAGCGAATTCAACTTCTTTACCAAGAAACAAAGATAACAAAGAAAATCAGATGAAAGAAGATTTGAGTAAAAAGAAACCAGAAATGAAGTCAGGGCGATTAGACGTACCGAAAATCAGCCTAGAATCTGTATATGCAAACCCCAACCCCATCGTCCCCTCTATTTCAAAAATGATGCCGGTATCGATGTTTCGATTTCCAGCATTGATGTTCTAACATCCTCTCCTTGCGAAGAGGATACCGAGATTTTCCCAACGCAGAAACTCACATCTCGTACGGGCGATACAAAAAGCGACAAGTCTGGCTTACCTCCAACGGTCGTTATAAAACCTACTCAATTTTTGTGAAACAAAGACACTCAAGTGTAGAAAATTGGACCGATGAGATGGAAGGTCTTGAAAATCTTTGTCACACCTCAAAACGCGCTAACCAAAAAACTTTTTATATGACTTACTCGAGTGATCTTCTAGGAAATACACCACAAAATAAATCAATCGAACTTCTCACGTATATTTTCCGGGGAGAAGATATCACTATTTCACTGAACCCTTGAAAATTCAAAGTTTTCCCTCACTATAGTTTTATATTTCTGTTTCCGTTCTTACTATATGGAGCACCCAAGTGTATCGTCACGGACCGAGGGGGTTGCTTTATGAGCAACCTAATGAAAAAGCTGGAAAAGTTGTTTTACGTCAAATCTTGGATAACATCTGCATATCGATAGCAAACCAATGGATCCTTGGAGAGAAGTGATAGCATACAGACCCAATATATTAAGTACTTCGCACGAAATTATGATTATTGGGATAGACTACTCCCTTTCGCCATGTGGGCATGTAATGCATCAGTTCACAAGGCAACCAATTTCTCACCATATAAATTGGATTCTGTTCAAATAGCCAGAACCCTCACCTTTTTCCCCCATAATGAAGAATTCAAGACCTATGGATCATATTTTTCAGATTTAATTATTAGAATAACAGATGTTCAGAAAATTGCCGCAGAAAATTTGATTCAAGCCAAACTTCGCTCTAATGTTATATACGGCCCTACCAGACGAAAATGGAGAACGTTTCATGAAGCCCGCATATGAGCTCCTACGTGTACACTGTTAAAGTTAACAGGCACTATCCACTGAACAGTGAAATAAAAAGTGAGAATTAGTTTGCTCTAAATACGTCATCATTTAAATTCAATGGCATGCGTTCGACTCCCCCCCACCATTCAAAATTAAAAAATATAATTCACACAATTTTCAGATCTTAAATGAAATGTTCAACGTCTTGTTTCTGTTGTTCTTATCTATCTCTGTAATACTATGCCAGGTTATCAAAAGGTAAACTCACAAAAAAATCCTATTTGCAGCTAGTGCGGAAGAACACCTAAGACTGATGGTGTTATTAGATGTTACTAAATTTGACGCGTACGTGGACGAAATGCAAGTAAAAGTTAATTGACTACCATCATTCTGCGGTGATCTAATGGAACATTAGTGCAATCGTACTATTGAAGGATATCAACTTCAACACAAAATTTCAATTGTCAAAAAAATTTTGAAAGAAATCAAGACGTTAGTTACAGAACTTACTGGTCAGTAAAAGATTTCAGTGGAAACGAAGCATATGACGATGAGTAAAAAATTCAAGAAAAAATTAAGAAGCATGAAGATGCCTTCGCTTACATCTCTTATCTTGTGGCTAAACAGACCCGTATCGTCTGCGCTTATCTAGATGAGATCCGTCACGAAATACAGGTTAACATGAAGAAACAAACTGATTCAAATGAAGAACTATCCCACATTGCCTACAAGATTATTTACGATACAGAGATAATAGCTGAGATACATTAAAAACTATACAATAAAATATCAGTTGCTGGATATGTTTCACGCTGCCTGCAAGAATCAAATTCATCCTTCCTTTTTTACTTTGGAGCAATTAGAGATGATATTTCGATGCATCCAAGATCAGGAGCCGAGATTCGGCTTCTGGGTTTTCAGGCCAAAGAACAGCGTTGGAGACCTTATCACAACAATAAACAGCATATTTTCTGCGAAAAAGGCATATTAAAAATCCTCCAAAACCTTCCACGAATAGAAAGATTGGATTATAGTATGTACCATTTACATGCAGTAGCAATAGACCAGTTTATCCTGAAAAATATCTCTAGAGTTGTGTATGTTTGACCAGAATCGTCCTATATTGCAACTAAAGAATCCCGAAGAACACACCTTTTGATGAACCTACAAAATTTAAAGGAATGCTGACAATTACCAACATACTCACTCCGTCTAGGATATTTATAAATATATGAGGTATCAGAACACACCTCATGTGAGATGGAATTGTCCTAACGGCCTACCATCAAATCCTACGAGTACTGCTATATACAGATCTTCTACAAGTAGCAGCCATATTGGAACAGGATTTCATTAGTGAGCACAGAAAAAGAAAGTTTAATTTGAACGAAGAAACGAAGTCAAAATGTACGGAAACAAAACTGAACGATAATTGTTTCATATTAAGAAATATGAATATTGAAAGCAGTTCAATAGTTTCTCAGTTTTGATATTGATCAAGAGAGTGAATATAACTGATGTTCAAAACTAGTTTGTGAAAAAATGAACTGAAACAAAATGAATTGAATCTTCGATAGTCATGTTTAAGCTTAACCTACATGTTGATCTTTCAGAACTCTCTATGATTTTACTCTAGGATGAATGCCAAATGCCAGTAGCTGTCAGCAATCAAAAGTCACTTACTTAATTTATAAGAGAAAGTTAAACTGACCGGAAAACAAGGAGGCTCTAGGTCAGGCGAAACAACATTTGTGCGAATGAAATGTACAACGGAAACTAAAAAGCAAAGAAGTCTATATTATTCACCAAAATATGCGCACATAGGCTTTCTCGGCTTTTAATTTTTAACCTACATATTCCGCCTATACATCCTCTCCCGAGTTATAATCCTAGCTAACTGTTTCCAAAAAAAAAACGACAAACAACCAGCTGTTTTAGTAAGGAGCCTGAACAACGCCATTAGTGAACAGTAAGAAGTGAAACGAAAAGTCTAGAAAGTAAAAGGTTCTTTCCGAGAATAAGAAAACGGAGCAATATATCCAAATATAAGCGAAGTGTCTAATAAAAAAACCTGTGTAAACTGAACAACAGGAAAAGAAATAATAATTATGTCTTACGCCTACGCACACTAACTAAATATACGTAAATCTTATACAACCTTTTCCCCTCTTTCAACTTACCAAGGATTCTGTCTCTCATGTCATGAGCAACTCTCTGATGCTGCCGTCCATTGGTACTTCTGGTTGTATTGTCACAAATGGAGTCACGAACTAAAAATATAATTTATGATACTGAACAGCCTCTTTTCTTCTCCTGTTTCAAAGTAACTAAACTCACAGATAATATTATTATATAGGCTTTATACTTGAAACAGAAAGATATTGAAAAGTCAAATCTGAAAAACTTAAGTTCAAGGTTTCATTAACAATTAAGGGATAAAGGGCAATGTACGTCATAAATAATGGGAAAAGAAAACTATTATAATGAAGTTCACAAGATGCATGAACTTGCAATTATTTACAGAATTCATAATTTGAGAAATTAGTTTAAGGAGAAGCTTTCTAGTGACTAAAAATATATTTTAAATCAATTTATTCACAATAAAGGTACGATCAGTTAAATTATAATAATATAATAAATATATAAATCCTTTTTTTTATATTTGCAGTCACGAGATCTTGCATACTTTGTTGTTGAAAATTAGTTTCATGAATATGGTATGTAGTGCCTGTTTTTAGTTTTGTTTGTCTATTAATAAAGGTTACGAAATTTCTGAATTAAATCTTGTGTAAGTGAAAATTTCCAGGTAAGCATCTTTTTTCATGATAAAATGTACTGCTATTTTTTTGTAAACATGAGTTAAGGCAAATAGCGGAAGAGGAAAGAAGTAAGGGGAAAAGAACGTGGGTCAAGTATGGAAGAATACAGATAGAAGGAATATGGTGGGATTGGGACGAAGAAAGGGAAGAGATAGTAAGAAATGAGGTGCCGAAAAACTAGGAGAGAAAGGAACGGGAGAAAGGAAAATCAGAAATAGTAAGAAGCAAAGAGCTATATGAAAAGGGATGGGAAAGAGTAAGGGGAAGGTTACCAAGAGGTTACAAATGGCAAGTTCAAAATGCAATGAGGTAAAGATGGGTCGAGAGGAGTGGAAGATAGTGGGATGGTTTATCTTAAACGGAAATTTAGAGAGAGATGAGGGAGGGGAATATACACGCTCAGGGGGATGAAAGGGAACGTTAATTGATTATGCGATTGTAGGTGATGAGGTAAGAGAGAAGTTCAAGAAACTAGAGATAGGGGATTATATAGATTCGGATTACTTTCCCATAATAGTACCATTAGAGGGAGAAAAAACTAAAGAATGTATGGTAAAGAGAAAAAACGAAGTTAAAAAGGAATTAAGAAAATGGAGAAAAGAAAAAAGTAGTGGAGAAGAGTATAAGAGAAAAAAGAAGGAGCATACTGAGTTGTGTGATCAAAAGAAAGACGAGAAGTATAAAAGGTTTGACGAAGAGGCGGAGAAGGCTAAGACGGAAGAAGAGAGTTGGAAGGTAGTAAATAGAGAGAGAGAAAAAAAAGAAAAAGAGTAAATCAGGATATTGAAATAGTAGAATGGAAGAAATAATTTATGGATTTGTTAGAAGGCGTAGAGAGGAAAGTTAGAAAATGAGCAAAATATGGTAGAGAAAGAGATGAGGAAGAGGACATAACAAGGGAAGAAATAGGCAAGGTGTTAGGAATACTGAAAGGTGGAAAGGCACCTGGTATAGCTGAGATTCCGAATGAAGTATGGAAATATTGATGGACAGAACTAAAGGGATGGGCATGGATAATGTCTAATAGAGTCTGGAGAGGAGAGGTATGGCCAGAATTATGGAAAGGAGTAGTGGTACCCATAGTTAATGAAAGGCAAAGGGGAGGAGGTTAAACATTATAGGGGTGTGGCGCTAATGCCAACAGTGTATAAAGATATGAAACGGTTTTGTCGGAAAGATTGAAGAAAGAAGTTGAAGAAAAAAAAACCACCGAATCAGACAGGGTTTGGAAAAGGAAAGGGGGTGCAGTCAAACATATATGTTCTGAATTATTTAATAAATGAAAGAATTAAAAGGGAGCAAGGGACAATGATAGAAATATTCGTGGACTTAAAGGCGACGTTCGACTTATTGGACAAAATCGAGATGGAAGAAGTTGTGGTGAAAAAGGGGATACGAGAGGGCTTAATAAAGAGAGTATCGAAAATCTTCAGAGAGACAAAAAGCAGGATAAAGGTAAGAGAGCAAGGAAGAGTAAGTTTCTGCTTAGTGAGAGGAGTAAGACGAGGATCTCCTCTGAGTCCACTTTTATTTAATATATTTATCTCAGACTTAGAAGAAGAAATCAAAAGAAAGGGATGGGGAGGAGTTAGGATGGGAGAAGAAAATATATATACACTGGCATACGCGGACGATATGGTGTTGATGGCAGCTAATGAAGAAGGGATGTCAGGTTTAATGACATGATTGGAGAAATACTTAGATGGGGAAAAGTTGAATAGAAATGTAGAAAAGACAAAGATAATGAGGTTTAGAAAAGGAGGGTGAAGAAAGAATGAATGGACTGGGAGATCAAAGGGAACAAAGTTAGAAAAAGTAAAGGAATTTAAATATTTGGGGTATACCTTGCAAGTTAACCCATTTCCTTCCTCTGTTGCGTATACGCAACGTTACTATTTTAAAAATTCGCATGTTTTTCTTACGAATTCAACTGTTTCGTTAAAAATATATGTGTTTTGTAGAAAATTCATCTTTTTGCTTAAAAATTAAACATTATAGATAATTTTTTTGGGGGGAAATGGAGGAAAAATTGGGAAATGGAGGGATAACAGAGGAAGGAAATGGGTTAATGGAGATCATAGAGCTAATATAAGGGAAAGAATAAAGAAAGCGGCAGAGATATGGGGATGGAAGGAAAAGAAAAAGATTGAGAGTTTAAAAGAATGGTATATAAGGTGGACGCAAGGGGTAGACTGGGGGACGCCTGGATACATGGAGAGAGAAGAAGCGCAAAGGGATAAATTAAGTACTAGAGCGGGTAAGAGGGCATGGCAATTTGAGACGAAGTTAAGGGAGGGAAAGCGAGGGGGGTAGCGAGAAAGTGTTTGAAGAGGATAGAAAAAGGAGAGGGAGAGCGGTAGAACTAACAAGATGGGAAGAAGAAAGGAGGGAGTTTTTTAGTGCTAGAGATATAGGAGAGGGGAATGGAGTAAGCTATGAAGAATTGCAGGGAAAGGACAAGGAAAGACAATTAATGGAAAGATCGTATAAAATGATAAAAAAGGAAGGAGTATCGAAGTATTTAGAAAAGGGATGGGTAGAGAGCAGATGGACCAGAATAGCAAGAATCAGATTGGGAAATGAGGTAAGCGAGGGAATGTATCAGGAAAAGGAAGCGAATAGAAAGTGCAGAATATGTGAATGGGAGGAAGAAACATGGGAGCATGTATGGGAAGGATGTAGGAGAGGAATGGAAGATAAGGGAAGCTGGCAGGAAAATGTGGTGGAGATTCTAGATGAGGATGGAATGGGTGAGGAGTGGATTAAGGAGTTGGAGGGGGCTAGAGGGGCGAATGAATAGGAATGAAAGTGGAAAAATGTAAAAATTAAAAATGAGAATGAGATAAAAGAGAAGTGAAAGTGAAGAAAAAAGGGAAGGGAAGTCGCCTAGATTAGAAGAGTAAAGATCTGTGAGTAGTTATTATGTAATAATATAAGAAGATTATGATGCGCTCTCACTCGATCGCGCGCTCTCTCTCTCTCTCTCGCTTTCGAACGCTCACTCACTCTTCCGAGAGTAAAATTGCGATATATCAATATAGTAGTACGGAGATAGATATATGTATTGTTGTAAATACTTGTAAATATTTGTAAATAGTAAGGATGAGATAATAGAAAGTTTGTAGATTGTCTTGTAAGAAACGTAGGTCATGTAAACCCTTAGGGGACACATTATGAATGAAGAAGAAAGTACTGAAATTTTTACATTTCTAAAATTTTAGGTAAATTTATGGTAAATGATGGTAGTTTGTCGGTTATTTATGGTCATCTATCGCTTCGATTTGGTCTAGTCTTTAAAAAAATCTATCTACGCGATCGACTGATCACTTGACGTGACTTTTTACTTCCAGTGGAGTGAATAATTCTTTTCGCTTCCTAGGGACTGAAAAGACAAATTAAGTGCCGCTTTATAGGTACTAAAAAGGGCAGAAATAATGCACGTGTTATGAAAAATAAAATGGTTTACAATTACTTAATTGCTGTTTATAAAAATAATCCGTTGCTAAAGAGCTGGCATCAACTATAAGATTTAGTGTAATCTATATAGCTACTACTCTCGAAAAATCTATTTTTACTGCAGGACAATTAATATTTTTCCATTAAGTAGTGATGTGCAAAATGAATTCGTGTAGGAACCCGTCCCGAAAACTCGAACCGTTCCGAAAGTATAATTTAAAAATGTTTAAAAACTACCACAAATTTTCGGTGCTTTATGATAAGTTATTACAAAGTATGGTTAAAGTTACCGGAAATTTTTAAATTAAACTTTTGGGCCGATCATGGTTTTCGGGTCGAGCTACGTACCCGAAGCTCGACCCGAATATATCTTGACCCGACCTATCGGGCTCGGGTTTTTAACATTTTTGCGCAACCTTAGCGCTCGGGCTGTTTTTTTGTAGACTTGAAATTGTTGCTGCCGCACTAAAATTGCGTCTGACTAAAGTCTGCCGCTACTACTTACATAGGCGGGAGATCCCTACCAATGAACCATTTATAAATAAAATGAACAAATATTTTCTTTTCATTGAATTCAATAAAAAATAAAAAATTAATTATCTCTTAGTAAAATGTATAGTCAATCCCCAGTATCAAACAGGATCTGAGCTTCGATTTTTGTATTTGACTTGGTTTTATTTGGTTTTCCTTGGAAAACGAAATTGCCATCTGGCATATTTGACCAACTGGTAGTTTACGGCATCATTAAATTTGACACCTACTTATACAGATGCACACCCAAGCCATACACAGTACACACTCTCCTGTCAATTCTTTTCTCTTAAATTTCCTCAAATCATTTCAACCTAAAACACCCACATCAATCTTAAAATGAAACGCTTCTAATTAATAAGATAGAACATCGACCCATAAAATATTAATAGTTTGCAAAAGGTATTATTATTAAATTTTCGGAAGCTTAGACTTCGGAGAATTCTCAAATTTATTTAATTAATGAATTTTTGGACGTAACACTACAACGTTCAATAATATGCATATGTGCATTCATTAAAACTATTTTTTTTAAGGACGTTCGTCAAAAGAATGCGAAATTCGGACTGTGTTTTACAAAATTAAATTATCATAACCAGCTAAAATACTGTTTTCATTCTGTAGCGCTACTAAATCGAGTTGCTTCTGAAAATAAGAATGCCACTACACAAGCAGAATAAAATTGGTAAATAAAAAAGACCCCACACAAATAATGAAAGGAAGACGATGCGAGTGAAATAAAATATGGGTAAATCGCTAGAATCTAGAGAAAATCGTAATTTATTATTTAATAATCAGTTAGCAGTAGGAATAATATTTTAATAATATTAAAATAATCATTTATAATAATCCAACTCGGCTTGCTGAGAAGCAGCCGATGGTCAGTCATTACATTATCCAAAGCGGGGTAATTTGTTCTTCTTATACTTTTTTCAATATATTTTTTCTTACATCATTCATTTTCGATTGACGGAAAATTATTTCAACCCAAAAATTCGAACATGATAGGAAATATCATTTTTTATCATTTGATTCAAAGACAATATGGCGACAGCAATTTTATTTATAATTTTTGTTTTACCTGCTGAAGTAAAAGTGAACAGTATACCAGTATATGCACAAACATCAATTTTTCCTGATTTGTACTGGAAAGTAGAAGCCCCGATATCGACAATTCCTTTGATCATATCACAGATTATGCAATTAAAGTTACCATTTATTAGGTGGTAGAAGTAGCAGATTTAAGATGTATATTCTGAAAAATAAATTAGATTATCATTATTGGCGTGCAAAGATTATAATTCTCAAACTGAAATAAGTTTAGCATTATTTAAGGTTTTGCATTCGCCCCATAAAGTGAGTACTGAAGATCGTAGAAAATTATTGTAAACCTTGGGAAAAATTGAATTCT
>CAKNWT010331100.1:0-38135 GCA_932066315.1 Andricus coriarius | reverse complement strand
TTAATATTTTAAGTACTGATTAGTTTTTATAGCGTATATATTTCTGCACGGTAAGTCGCGAGACGAGGGCGCTTCAGTTGTCGCTGAAAACATGGACCTATTTCCGTCTTTATCTAACTATCTTCCTTTCACTTATTGTGAAAATGTGGAATGCTTACGAAAAGAGGCCTTTTCGTAAGCATTCCTCGAAATGCGCCACATTACACACAGATCATAAGTACGAAAACACGCCATTTTCATGATAGTGTTGTAAAAAATAATTTTTCAAAACTTCGGACAATTTTTTTCAATAAAAAGGATTACAACAAATTTTATTTGATGTATTAGACATCCTTTAAAGTAAATGATGGGCCGCGGCTTGGTTTTCGAGTAATAGAACAAAACTTGAGTGGAGGCATTCTCAATGGTCTGTAAAACAAAATTTTGTTCAAATAAAAAAAGTCTTTTTTTCTTCATATATTCCTGCTGTAATTCGAAGAGATATCAATTCTAAGTAATTAAAAAATGATAATATGTCAACAAATTCGACTTATTTTTCAAATTGTAGTTGAAAATACGAAAGTTTATATTTCTTGATTTGAAATTTCCCGCGCATTTCTAAAACTTCACATTTCAGCCGATAGGTGACGAATATTGAACTCACTCGCAAATTAAACAGATTTCACACTCCATATGTGTGAAGCCCTAATTCCACAATATCATTCCCAGATATACCAAGAACTCTGTCCTTCACAGAGAATTTCAATATACTTACATTTCAGAGTATATCAAAGAAACCGCCACTAAATTCTATGAATCTACATCATTATCACCTTTCGAACATATCTCCTATCTAGGGAAATATAATTTTGATCCGCTTCGCAAGCACGCGATGCCAAAAGACTTCCTCATGAAATAAGTCAACCAGCTACTTTCATTTTTCGACCCATCTACCCCCTTCCCACTCTTCTACTTTACTTTTCTTTCATAAAATAAATTATCAGATTTTGTGTTTTTTTCCGCCTACGGGCTTTTTTCTCACATATGACAAACGTCACTTTAAATTCCAGTGATGTCAAATTTCTCTCAGATTGTGTAATAATGCCCAAACGGGTAACACACAACAACTTCTTCCAGTCCGATCATTCTTCGGGGAGATCATAAATCGCGAGTGCGCGAATGGCGCGGCTTCCGCCCACTCTCGTGCATTGGATCTCACAAGAGTTGGTTGGGGCCCCCTCATCACCACCCCTTTTTTTCTCACAATATCATTGATCTGCAAGATTCCTCTTAAAGCCGAAACTTTAAAGTTAGGTACGTTGAATTTGAGTAAATGCAGTTTTATTCATTCTAACTCTAGAGTGAGAGCACCAATTCTTGGCAACCCCCAGATTGTTGTCAACCTTCTCTGATTTCATAGATAATACATTCTTTTAGCATGTTTTGCCTCAATTAATTCAATTCTACTATCATTTTTACATATAGTGTATATATTAATTATTCAGTGCAAGGAAGTATGTATCCAAAATAAATTAAATTCACTTCGGTTTTTGGCATGCCTATAATAGGGCTAAGGTGCCAATAATTGTTGTTCTTACCTAATCCAAAAAACAAGTTCAAACATAAATGTGTAAATCCTTTTCAGGAACAAAATCCTAAAATATCAAAGGCACTAAGATCTGTATCGTGCAGGATAAGAAGGAAGTTTCCACAAATGAGAAAAAATGCAATAATATGTTCGAATTGCAGGAAACGATTCAGCCAATTTGATGCACAGTTACCTTTGAGTGAAGTCAACCTAATTAGAATGAGCGAAGTACAAATAAACGACAATAATGAAGCACCAGTACGTGAAATAGAAAATGATCCTGACTTTTTATTATAAACAAATCATAATGACGAATGCAGGGATGATTATTGCGCAGCAGGCGTTAACTTTCTCAATCAAATAAAATAAAAGTTTGCGGAGACTACTGACCCCTCGTAAAAGATATTGCTTGTAACTTTTGAATCTAAATCATGAGGTCGGACAAAATTAATTAAGGAATTTAATACATCTGAACAGCAAGCTAAAAAAATCAAGAAACTTATGGCTTAAAACCCAGAAGATGCATCTCATGAACGAGTTCAAAAACGATTGGTACTATGCAATCTTTCTGTATTATTTCAGCGTTTTACACTGAGCTTCCAGAAGTCAAAATAGGTTTTTTCTAGCACAGTTCAGACCGCGCCACTGCGTTCTGGCCCGTGAGAGTGGTACGTATTCGGGGTTTGTTTGTGTTCACCACGAAAAGGTTAATTTAATGTTGGATGAAATACGTCTAGAACAGGTAACTGAAAATTGCGACATCATTTTAAAAGATTATAAAGACTGCTTCAAGTTAATAACTGCCAACACTCCTGCGAAAACCTTGTATTTGTACGAATGTAAATCTTGTCCCAATTTAGACACATTAAAAGAATATCTAACTAAACTTTTGGATTAAAATTGTATCAATAAAATTACATTTTCTTCTTGGACACACACTGATAGAAGTTCTTTAAAAAACTAAGTGGCTGAAAGTGAGGATTTCATAGAAGACTTATATAAGAAACTTTTCAAGTTGAAACCACATTTATTTAATGTAAAACAACGAACAGTGTTTGAAAAAGAGCTTAAAAATAAGCTACAAGATAGTGAGTTCTGAATTTTATTTGATTTTGCAGATAACTTTGCTTTCATTGGGCAAAGTGCTACCCAATTCCAACATTGGAATAATGATCAGACAAATATATTTACTGAAGTTATTTACTATATCAAAAATAACGAGCTGAAGCATATAGGTATCTCCATCTCATCTGAAAATTTAAGCCACGACATTTTTGCCGTATACAACTTCCAGACTCATTCAGCACTTGACAGAAAATTTCTCACCAAGAAAGATTTTCTACTTCACTGATGGAGAAGCTCAGTATTTTAAAAACGAGTATAGCTTTTCAAAACTTTTACATAATAAACGGGATTTTGTCATTCCCGCAGCATGTTACATTCGTGATACTTCTCACGACACAGGGGCATGTGTTGGTATTAGTGAAAATCTGAAAATACTAGCCGCAAAAGATAGCTTACAGGGGAAACCCAGATACTGATTGGTTTCAAGGAAAATAACACTTTAATGACCTTAAAACTTAAAGAAAGATTTAATAAAGCGATCGAAATTCTGGGCAAACTACAAAATCATGCTTTTTCTGCCAAACGGTGAAAGCCAAATCATTGATAAAAGAACTGCATTTTCTGTAAATTCTTCCGAATTCCAACCATAACATGGCCCATAATTCCCTTTGGAGGGAATTTGGTGCATATTGAAAGGTTTATTTTAAGCTTGTTTATTGAAAAAAATGGTCCAAAGATGAAAAAATAATTATTTTACTTTTCACCTGATATACAAGTAATTTGCTTATAGTACGATAATAGTTACATGCATTCAAAGGCAACGGTGCGCGAGTTATAGTGTAAACATTCACCTTCGCGCATGTGCAAACTAATTGTTCGATGTACCTAAAATCTGGCATGGGGTATCCTATACAATAGGACAATAAATTTACTGAATTTCAACCTGATCTGAAATCTCAATATTTTCAGGTGGGGTCACTTGAAAAATAATGCCTCATCACAGGATTTGGAACAAATTTATCTAAAAATATAAGAGAGACAAAACGAAATTTTTATATTCTCATCATTTAGATTTAGATTTAGTTTCATGTGATTTTGAACCTGTCTGCCTGCAGACTGACCACGCGATAACTTTCGAAGGAATTTTTCAATTCAAGATTCCTTTTGCACACTGGTTTGCGGTCCAAAAAAACAGGTCCAGATCATTAGCCAGCCTTCTACTGCCAATATTGATGGTTTTAGCCATGGAAAATCAAACTAAAAAACGTTATAATTCAACATCCCCACGAAACTGCGCAAAATAGGGTAAAAAGACAAGAGACCAAAATTATTCGTTTCAAAAGTTCAACAAAACTGGTTGCAACTAATTTTCGATAGGATCAATAGTTTTTGTTTTAATCGTTGGAAATTCCATAAGAAAACCGAAAATTCGAATTTATAGCTAAGCAACACAAAAAGACGAGAAAATGGGCAATAGCGAAATTTCTAGTCTCAAATAAACCTACAAAATTGCTTTGAACTATTTTTCAATAGCACCCATAGCTTCGCGGGAACATCTGGTTTTATAGATTCTCATCATTTAGATGGAATGTCTTAGTTTCATGTGATTTTCAACTCATCCAGTTTCCGTCAATTCTCGATGGTTTGTGACCCCCAGAGTCAGAAAAAAAAGTTTTTATGATCATGTATGTCCGTCGGTCTGTCTGTCTGCCTGTTGTCTGATAGTATAAATAATATAAATGTTAAAATTTAAATTTATTGAAATTATACATTTTTTCAGGGTAAGTGAGAATAAAATATAATGCGAAATAAAAAACAAATATTAAGGTAACTATAATAAATCAAATGTTTACTTTATTTTGCAATATATGAATGAGCAATCTCAGACCGAGGCAGAGTATTCACAATGACCAAGCTGCAGTTGTTGATGCTTTCACCTTTGATTTTAAATGGATACAAAACCAAGCGCGAGCTACATACATTATCGAGGCCGGAAATAGTGGAAGCCCTGCAATTCATAGATTTATGTACTGTTCGCACACGAAGAAAAAAATGCTCGAGATTCCGTCAAGAGTGCAAACTGCTTAAAGGGTGGCCGTTATGAGACTCCAACATCACATCGGTGACATCCGTCACAAGAGACGTCAAAAACGACGAGGAAAATAGGCAACTGCCGTCTGATCTAGGCGCGTTCAGGCCGGTCCACCACTCAGACATTCCAAACACGGTCACATTGGCATTCGCACATCAACTCGGAGACACAAATCTTTCGTTTACCGACGCACAGGGTACGCGTAGTATGCTAGATTAGTCAACAATTAGCGAGGATACAAAACAATATCAAATAGTCCGTGATTCCGACGAAATAATCCGTCGAAAGGAGGTCTTCTTAGGTGCCAGACCAATGAAACCAGTTTACAGGAAAAGGTCGAGCCAAAATTAAAAATTTGAGTCGAATACCGATAACGAGATCGAAAAGGAAATGCAAGGATACAATAGAGAACTATGGTAAGCTTCGGTCGATATTAAATCCACATCCAGAAAAGTGCGAGGCAACCTCCACCTTGCCTAAAACGAAGTGAGGGGGATCAAGACAGTCTACTAAGGGAAATAGAATCGGAAATGGAAGATAAAAGAAATTCACTTCTAAATAAAACTAACTACCCGCGGAGAAGTAGCGTAGGGTTTCTAAGGGATTACATAAGAAAAAGCTCGACACCAGAAGTAGACAGTGAACCAGGGACTTGAAAAAAATTATTTTGCGTTGGAATATTGTGTTCTACGGTAACAACAAACTCAGTCCCGATAAATTTCTTTTCAAAATAGAAGGCCGTAGAAAATTAGCTCAAAGAACAGATGAGGAAACAATTATCGCAATGCCGGTACTCCTAGACCAGATAGCACAAAAATGGTTCAGAAACCACGAACAAGAGTTCTATAGCTGGCATAAGTTCAAAAGAGTTCCGATTCCATTTTGCCGATGACTTAGCTAATATCAAAAGTCTGATCGCAAAATTCGACGATAAAATTCCAATGATCGCGCAACTCGACTGGGTTTACAAAGGATTGCGACCAGATTATCACAAAGTAATCCGTAGCTCATACTGTCTTATTTTCCGGCAATTGTAGCAACTAGGAATTCTGGATTTTTTTTAGTAATTCCTTGCCAACATAAGAGTGTATAGCGCCTGTATGAACTAAAATTCGAAATAGGCTATTTTCGAATTCAGTCATTAGAACGAAACGCGTTTCTGTTATCTCATCTTTATTCGAATTTAGTATCTGTGTTGTTTTGGTATCAGGTTATGCTATTTTGGTTCTAATACACACCCATCCAATTACTTTGAACTTGAATTAAGCCTGATGTCATTATATTTGTAACATTTGATCATAAGGGTTGAATGGATATCGTGGTCTATTGTCTTGGAATCTAGGTTCGTAATTTTTTGAAATCTGAGTTCAAAATTGGTTTGGAAACCAGTTGGAAATCTAGCTCTATTATATACTTGTTTGGTAATCACAGTTATAAATATATTCTAAAAATGTCAAAGACTGTGCTTGTATGTAATTGTAATGAATTCCTGTTAGGCACTTTTTTAGTGCAAATTCTATTAAGTCTAGAATTGTCTTTCTAAAAGTTTCTATAATGTACTTGTGTGATAACCATAAATTGATTTGAAGAACGTCCAAGACTGCGTCTCGAAGTGGGTTTAAATGTTTCTCATTACGCACTCTTTATTGAAAATTCTATTAAGTTGAGGATTGAGGTGTTAAAAGTCTTTACCAAGTTTAGAAGTGTCTTTCTAAAAGGCTTTATTAGTTACTTGTATGGTAACGAAAATCATAAATTAATTTAAAAAATGTTTCAGACTATGTCTCCAAGTGGTTCTAAATGATTTCTATTAGGCATTTTTTTACTGAAAGTTGTACCAGTTGTAGAATTATCTTTCTAAAAGTCTCTATGAGGTACCTGTGTAATAATCAGAATAATTTTATTCCAAAAATGTAAAATAATGTGTCTCGAAGAGGTTTTAACACGTTGCTAGTAGGAACTTTCTTACTTTAAATTCTACCACGTCTGGCCCTTGAAGGACTCCTCCTGTATGAATCATAAAGGGTATATTGGGTCGGATGGACCCATCACCACTTCCAGTCCTTACTACAACTGGAGTACTTAAAATTAAGAGCGAATGGTTTTGAACTATATGTAAAGAAATTAAGAGTTGAAAAATCGTTAGAGCAAGTCAACAAATGCCGTTTTTCATTAGAAATTAGATAACTTTTTCAATTTTTAAGATTTTTGCACCATAATTGATCAACATACTCTTAAAATGATGCACTTTCAGCAAAAGTATGCGTAAAGGTGTGTTGGTTAAAAAAGGTATTTATTTTGAGCGACTGAAGGTGTATTTTTTCGAAAAAAGAGAAGTAACATTTTTCAACCTTTTCTTAAATTCCGGGTCCTTTTTTGGGGTCCATAGGATACAAATACAACCCGAATGTTCTAAAATATAAAAATATATAGAAATAAACTTTTTAAGAGACATGATAAAGAAAAAATTCGTTGACATATCTTTGTGTACCGCCTAACCTTTCAGAGCGTATTTCTAGTGCACTACACCTGCCGGATTGAAGAAAACAGTAAGCATTAGCTTAATTGGGCCGCTACGGGCCTGCTATAACGCGGACCACTTTCCACTGAAGTATGACCATAGTTGAATCGCCTGAACCACTCTTTAATTTGAGTATGACTCATCGACTCATCACCATACAGTTTCCGAGACATGACGATGAATTCTAAAGACGTTTACGTAACTGGCTACGCTGGTATATTCAAGTTTTGTAGGGCCATACCACTTAATAGTGAGCCTCAAAAAGGTTCCCCCTAATGGTAAATATCTGCTTCTGACTGCAGTATACCCAGTTACAAAATTAGAGCACAAGGTCGGATACTTTTCGGATAGACCTCCTATACGTAAAAAACACACGACGTCAAACAGACTCGTACGTTTTGAGGCCTTCGACGTGATTTAAGACGAGCTTCACAATGATGCCTGTAGGCAAACTAAAACTACAGCGTCGTCAAGAGGAAACCTGAAAATACCGACATATGGCGCCACGCGGTCCGAGTTGAGCGTTTGAAGGAGAGATATTGCGTACTTTGTGTTAACGAAAATCATCGATCACTTTCAATTTTCTGTTCAATAATTTTTAACTTACAACTTTATCCTTCCGGAAGGGCTATAATTTGATGTTAAGAATATTAGCATTTTTATTTTATTCGAAGTTAGGTTGAAAGTAACAAAATAAGTGAACTGGGCAAAAAATTCAATAACAACAAGGTGATTTTTCATTTAATTCAAAATCAGTATATTTAATCCATGTGTTGCCACCCGGGCACCCGGATATCCATCTGCACACGTTTTATTAAATAACTTTTTTTCTAATAAAGATAGGCCAAATTCTTCTCGAATCTACATGATTGAACCGATTTTCTATCGAAATTTGCATGGCACATAATTTTATAAATTTTTTAACTTGAAATATTTTGCAATTGAAAAAAAGAGCACGGCTGAGCCACCCGGGTAACCGGGTACCCCGACAGAAAAAGCATGATTTTCGTACAGTATATCATAAAAATAAAGTTTCTTATAATAATATATATATAAATTAAATGGATTATTTTATAAATAATAACAAAATATATACATTTTCATTGTTTATTAATGCAGTGTACTTTCTATAATAATAATAACAATTACACTTTGCGATGTAATCGTTAAACAAAAATCATGGATTTTTCATTTTTTGTACAATAATATAAAAATATTGTTTAGAAAAATGCATAGAATAAAGTTAATTTCCATTTTTACATAAATGAAATTGATTTTCTTATTACAATGTAAACATTTAGTTATTTTTGCCGTTGATTGATCACAAGCGGGCTGGTTAGATTGCAGAATAGGGGCGTCTCCCCTATTTTGGCTGGAGAAAACTTTTTTATGACAAAAAACTGTTAGAATATTTAATTGAACGATAAATGAAGCGAATTGACAAGGCGAAAGTTTAAAATTATTGTTACTTTTGTTACTACGATGTCTCAAATCTGTGTCTGTCACGATATCGGAATGATCATATTATGATGGAGATTATTGACATTATTTTTGTGACCAGTCAAATGGGTGCCTTTCCGCCCCCACGAGACGTTGCAAAGGGGTAGGGATTTCACCAAAATTATTTTTGTGACTAGTCAAAGGGATTTTAATTAATTATTCACAGTGTTTCTGGCCTTACGGATGTTTAAAAGCAGCTAAACAGTGAGTTAAGTATGATCATTCCGATATCATGACAGACCCAGATTTGAGACATCGGAATAACAAAAGTAACAATAATTTTTAACTTTTGCCTCGTCAAATCGTTTCATTTGTCCTTCAATTAAAGATTCTAATATTTTGTTTGCCGCAAAAAATTTTTTTTCTGCCAAAACAAAAGTGACGCCCCTATTCTGCAATTGCACCAACGGGCTTATTGCAGTCGACGCATGACTTCTCCTGGTTTTTCGTCGGTTTCGAATAATTAATGAATAATTAAATTGTGATATTCAGGTAAGAATACCTTCCTAGAATATTAATAATTAAAAGCTGATTGAATACGCATATTTATTTCAAGTTACAATTGACTTTTAACAACAATTTCGTGGGCGGGGTACCCAGGTACCCGGGTGGCAGATGCTGTGAGTTTTTTGGGTGGCAACACAAATAAATATGAACTGTATGGAATAAAAATTGAATCACATTAAAAATTTCAAACTAGGAGAATCTAGCTTGGGGCGCTGTGATAGGAAGTTTAAGAGTGATCTGATCCTTGTCTACCTGAGGACTTTGATACGGCAGAGGCTGAACACATTTTTTTATTTTTTTTAATTAAGATTGAAACGAAATCCATTTTATCATGAATAACTTCCGCAAACTAAGCGAAAATTGCAAAAATTATTGCAGAATGAGCAAAAAATTATTCACAATCAAAAAATAAACTTCCAAAAACAATAATCTAAATGGATGTGTTTTAGAATTACCCACGAAATTTTTCCAGACGTTATTCAAGTGACGATTAGCTGATACTGATTGAGTTGCCGTGTAGAAATACAATAACAGCTGAAATTAAGTCGCGTGAACAGGAATCAATTTAAGATGAGAAAAAGAGTTTCGCTTTTTTGCAATGAAAACGTTTTTGTTATTTTCAGAAAACGTAAAACTTAAAAAGCATTTGGATTTGTCGATTCCCAAAAGCATCGATGATGACCTTGCTGAAGAAGTTGACGATGAACTCGCTGATGCAGATGATCTAGATGCGGATACAGATGTTGATTCTGATACAGAAGCAGGCGGAAATTTAGAAGATGTTCTTAGTGATCAACCAGATGACGACGATAGCGACGAAGAATATATCGAAGATTACGATACTACAACCAGGTAATTAGAATAAATACAGTTATTATCACAACCTCGAAACAGAATGATAAAGCGGCGAAATTCGGATGAAAATCTGATGTCAAAAATAAAATATTCTATAAAGTGCATCCAAAATGGCTGACATCATCTATACACTTTGGCCGCACTTGTGTGGAACAATGTGTTTAATCGTTTTTTAGGTTACTCATGATCAATATGACTTCAGTGAATTTTGAACCTTAACATTTTGAATCCAATAAGGTGGAAATAATGCCGCACTTCTATAAAACTTGTTATTTGAGAAAAATTAAGGTAGCTAATAAAGAACAAGATGTAAAAACTGCAAAATTCAAAAAGTTTCTATAACATTTGTAGTTTTTACGGCCTACCATGAGGAGGTTACAGTACGATTTCAGACCCAGTAATTGAGCCGTTTCACAGAAAAACCACCAAATTCAACTAAGGTTTTGGAATAAAATTGAGAACGAAACTTTATATGATAAAATAGGTTTTTACAGACCCAGAATATATTTTAATGAAATGTAACATTTTAAATTCAAAGAATCACACTCAGGAATTAAAATAAAAACATGAAAGCAAATATTCAAACTATACAACAATTTAGAAAAGTAAAAATTTTCAGATCAAATTAAGGGGGTTTCAGAGACCGTCATATTTTTGGAATAATTTATGATATTGATACCAGATTGTTTTTCCTATAAGACATTGTTTGCATGAAATAATATCCTGATGGTAACTTATGCCCGCGTAACAATCTTAACGTAGACCAATCAGCGTCGACGGCTAATAGGTCACTACTGCACGCGCGGTGCTACAACGCACCAGCGGGACGAGGCTTACTAACTTCGCGCCTTCGATCAAATTCATGGTAAGAATCGTCCCAGGCTTCGACCAGCGAGCCGCATTTCGTGACGCCTTCACGCCGTTGAACCGTAACGTATTCTTTATGTAATCCTGGTCCTGGTTTATCTTCCTTGATCAATCGCGAATCTTACTCAAACTCCGGGTTCTTCTCATTTGTCAGGGTGCCGGATTAACAATGTTAAAATTCGTAAATAAAAGCTACACTTCGCGTTTTTCTCATTGGAGTAGGTCTTGGGTTATCTTCTTCAAATAATGGAGAATCTAACTTAAACTCTGGATTCTCCTCATCTGTAAATGTTCTGGGTTATATTATTTAGCAAATCATTATTCTAGCTTAGACTTAGAGTTCTCCTCTATCGAGATGATCCTGGATTAACTTAGTTTAAATTTATAAAGCAGAGCTACAATATGGGTTCTCTTCGTTCGAGAGGTTTCTCCGTTATCTTCTTCAAACAATCACACATCTAATTTAGATTCTGTCTTCTTCTCATCCGAAAGTGTGTCGACTTAACTTAGTTAAAATTCATAAATAAAAGCTACACGCAAGTTATGCAGTCAATTATAGACTGAACACGGGACGCATTCTGTCTTGCCCATCCAATCTTCTTGTCCAATTGATGTGAGCGTCTTTTGGTCTTTTGATCCATCGTCGGCTTTAGCCTTTGATTTGAATCTGCCAAAGCTCCTGCCGCAACGTATACAAGAGCGGAGCGAGAAGTGGATCAGAAAAAATGAATAGTTTTTCTCTAACCAATATAGACTCTTTCAACTTTCTTCAGTTACTGTCGACCACCCGCCCAAACCTGACGAGTTAGAGGCATTTTTAAGAGAAGTCTACGAAGTCCAGCATACACTGGATAAAGACACAAAGAACCTAAATAGCTTCAAGGAGCTGTGCAGTGCTTTCATGACACCTGAGTAGAAATGCCCACCTATCACGGCCGAGAAGGTAAAAAAAAGTGTTAAGAGGTATGAAGAACTATTCCGCACCGGAGCCAGATGGTGTCAAGACCTTCTGGTGGAAGAATTTTTCTTCAAACCACCAGCATCTAGCCCGCATTTTCACATCATATCTAAAGTTGAAAAAGCCTATTTCGGAGTGGTTGACGGAAGAAGATACAGTGCTTCTCCAGAAGATGGACAACATGTCTCACACTAAGAATTACAGGCCCTAAACTTGTCTGAATACGCTGTATTCATAAAGTCATTATCTCTCTGTTAGAAAGCCCGAAGGTTTATCCACATATAGTGGCACAATAATAATTTTAATTAGTTCTTTTATTGCGGTTATAACCGAATCTTAGGTTTTAGAGTAAATTCAATGACACGATCTCTGAGAATAACCTAATCATTCTATTTGGTTATTACATCGTAAATAGGTCATTCTCCGTCAAAGTGTAAATTTTCACTTATGTTTCGTTGAATGATAAAAATAGGCAAAACGTTAATAAATCTACTTGGACGTGTTCATTAGAACACTAGTAATGCTTTTATAAAGTATCAATACAGAAAGCGTTCGTATTGGTCAATTATATAGGTTACTCGATTTTTGAAGACCAGGGGGCTTGCACGTATGCCAGGGGGCTTCCCCGTATGCCGGGGGACTTACAAATCCTGAGTCTTTCGAAGTTAAGGAATAGAAAAACAAATGTTTTTTGATTTTCGTTAAACTGCAGTAAATTTTAATACTATAGGACTTTACTGTAGGTGTAATACCATAGATCACCATATTGCATGATTACCGACATATGTGGAGTGGTAGTTAATACACTTTGGTCTACAGACCATTCTTCAATGAAAAATTATTGGGTCAATAATAAACCTAAGAAAGTTTGTAACTAACAGATTCGATAGGAAATTGGAGAAGCTTTACGATGGTTGTGAGAATTTATAAAAAATGGATGTCGTTTTTATAGCTTTTGGAATTATTAAATTGCAATTTCGAATATCTCAAAACACGTATTTAAGATAATAGTTAGAATAAATGTAGAATTGCAACACTTGAGGAGTCTGAATTCAGAATTTTACAGCCACGCCCCTCATTTGTATTTGATTTTATTCTGTGAGGCTTTGAATTTAGACTCCTTGAGTTTTGCAATTGGATAATTATTTTAATTTATATTTTAAAAAAATCCTGAGATATTTATTATATCTATTCAGGGTTATAAACTAGAAATTTGAGGCTTTCTTTTAATATACATTTCATCAAAATATGAGGTTAAGTGTTTTGAGATATTCAAAATTAAAATGTTCAATTTAAGAAAAGTATAGAAAGGACATATATGAATGTATTTTAAATGACATATATTTGTAAAAAATAGTTACCACCATCATTAGGCTTATCATATTTCCTATGGAATTCATTTAGTTAGAAGGTTTATTATGTTTGGAAGCTTATGGTTTATCAACCCCAATAGAGTTCTATAATAATACAATGTATCACAGTTTGAAGAAAATCGAAAAAATTTTCTTTTGGGCATCGCGCTTATATGAAATCGAATGCTCCATATGCGTACATAAATAAAAATAATCGAGTGCGGATAGCATTCGGATGGGAAAACATCTCCTACGTACGACCAGGTTGTGCATTTTCTGCGTTTTAACTAATGTCGAGCGGGCAAGGTTTGACGCTGAGGATGATTGTGTACATTTGATGGTATGACATATCGAATGTTTTCCTTCAAACTCAACAGACAGAAAACCGGTTGATCTTGGGATATGATTTTCTGCAGTTTTCCTCTCCCCTAGCCAAACTTCCAGGCAAATGCTAGTACTGGTAATAAAGTGGGATGCAGCCGCTGTTTATCACTGGGTGGATTTAAATGTATACAATGATTCTAAGCCCACCTTCGTAGAGTAAAATTTTTACCGGCCCATACGCATAGTGAAGTGGAGTCGTCTGGCGGTGTACATACTCTTGCTAAAGGAATTAAATGATACTTTTACAGCGATGACGACCCGTGTATAGGCCTGTGTTTTACCGAGGTTCTTAAATAAAAGCATAGTACAATAGGTTATGCCGCAGTGCTAAGGGCCTTAAACAAACCAGCCTACATTTCAATAATAAATAGCTAGATCATTGTTTTTCATTGAAACAGTACTGACCTGTATGGAATTCAGGTTATATTACGGTATTCTACATACTTGTTATCATTTAATAAAGTTTAGAAACTGCTTGACAGATAGCGCGCAATTCAAACTTGCATGTAGGACACGGTGAGGCCTCATTCAAATTCAACTTAAACTTCTTACTCAAGGCCAGGTTGTTGCAGAATTTAATTCTCTGATGTTGCCCGCATTTTTTAGGTGACAAATGAGAAAAATCGATTAATCCCTTTTATTGAAAATTCAAATTTTTATTTTTCAAGATTTTTTTTCTTTGGAACAAAAAATTTTAATTACGTGTACGCTGTTATACATAAATATATAGTAAAAAATTTCCTATAAACTTTCGTGTCAGACGAAAACTGGGTCTTCTATAGAAGTTTTTGTAGCGCAAATAGGGCTGCAAAAACCTTTATAGCAGACTCAGTTTCTGTTTGACACAAAAGTTTATGGGAACTTTTTTACTACATATTTTATGTATGCAAGCGTATATAAAATTAAAATTTCATTCATTTATCACCTAAAATATTCAGGAAAAATCAAAAAATTAAAGCCTGCAAAGAATTTGCGTTGAGTAAAGGTGAAAATTGGTTGAAGCTCACCGTGAAGATGCAAAATATGGGGAGAAAGGTCATTCAGGTCTTTGTAAACGCAGAAATGATATAATGGCATTTCTAACATATCATTCGTTACTTCTATCTAAAAAGAGTTAAAAAGACCTGTAGGCGTTTCTGAAAATTCCTATATGTATGTAGCCAGAGCGAGGTTTGACACATGCAGTGAATAGTGAATGGACAAACTTGAAGTGATAAGTTACCAAAAATAACTGACGAATTTCCGTAAATTACCGATAAATTACCGGGAATTCCCAAAAATTTTGAAAAATTTTGAATACTTGAAATTTCCGGTAATTTAGCAATTTTCCATAAATGTCCAGAAATTTTTGAATTTCTTTGAAAAGCCTGTGGATACCTCAAATTTCTGAATATTTTCGGCGACTTACAAACTCACTGAAAATTTCCGGAAATTTTTGGTAATTTTACCATAAATTTCAAAAAATTACCATGAATGTCCAAAAAATATGTTTTTATTGTTTCTCAAATCTAAAAGTTCCTGCATTTGTTACAAAAAATATCGTATGCAGCAGCTGCTGAAAGTAGACAGTTTCAAAACTTGTGAAGTTTGCATTACTACACACTCGTGTGGAACTGCCAACTTGCCGCACTTGTAGCACAATATACTATTAAAAGGTCATTAGGCGAAAATTACTATCTATAGATTCGTGCTTGGGCGGAATTAGGTGTAAACGTCTAAGGAGATGCCAAATGTCCTCTTTTTTTCTCTATGTGCAATCTCGTTATAACTGTATAGATTAAACGCATATATCTAATCCTAGTTTGAACTAGGTTCCTGAGTTTAAGAAGTTGAGCTTGTATTATACTTTTTTTTGTTCTTTTTGCAACTCGGCGCTAGCTAATTAGTCAGAGCGTCGATTTTATTATTTACATCTGTATCTAGTAATATTTTATTCCCATTCATACGTTATTAGGTGTTCGTGAAATGTATGTTCATCAATATTAGAAAAATTGAGAACCAGTCGTTTGGGTTGGTTTTGAGTTTAGATTATAGGTTAAAGGTAAACTTAATCAAGTCGTGGTTAGAGAGAAAAGGGATGGCATGTTGTTCGTAGGCACGAGTATTGGAACGATCAGTATGGTGAATGGAATCATGAGGTACAATCGAGAGTCCCGAAGAGTACGCCATATATATTAGATATTTAGTATGATTGGAAGTAAGATTTAAGTTAGTGTTAAAATCTCCAGTAAGGATAATGCTATGTTAAAGTTAGGAATAAGTGAATATATTACAGATTTAAGCTCTGTGCCATAAAAGGATTGGGTGGTTTATAAACTTCTCTCACTGGAATACTATCAGAAGTAATCTTTTTCGTCCTAATCTAGATCTTTCTAATCCCTGTATTTCAATTATTTCTCTTCCGTTTCTTAAAATATTTCCTTTTTCTAACTGACTTGATTCTAATCGCTTTCTATCTCTCACTAATATTTTAAGTCTTTTTCTTCGATTTCTTTATCTAAATAATTTAATTCTATTCTCGGTTTTACGTGCAACTTTTCCCATCTACGTATTTATCCAATCCTGTGATGAAGCCCGTCATCCCTTCCTCATCATCTACCATCAACATTATACCTTTCGCGTATTTTAATGTATATAACTTTTCCTACTTGTACTGCTACCTTTGCCCTGCTTTTCGTCTCTCTAAAACTTTCACCTTTAAATTCACAAACATTGCTATCATTCCCTCTTCCATGGGTACGGCACGCTAGCCTATTTTCTGTCGCACTAATCGGGTGCACGGGGCGGGGGAGCAGTGAGCTCCTGGGGACTCCACGAGAGGCCTGGTAGTAGAAAGAATTACACTGCGCATGTACGAAAGCAACTAGAGATAATAATGTATTTCTAATGGGTGGAAGGTTATTTCAACAATGGGTTGTTGATAACTACGCAAATATAGAAAAATATAGAATCATCTACTGTATATTGAACCAAAAAACCCTTCTCGCTGATGCTTATCAAGGGTGACTTGATCACTTACAACAAAGAGCAAACGACACGAACAGCACTGTTGGAAAAATGTTAATACTTTCGTGGTCATTCACAGGATCTCCCCGTAATATGCTACAACACTATCAAGATGCAATGCCAATTGTTAAAAAATGTGGTAAACCAGATTTATTTGTAACTATGACACTTGATCCAAACTGGGCTGAAATCAGGAAGAATCCATCTGATCGGCCAGATATTGTTTCAAGAGTTTTCAATGCAAAAAAAATGAATTAATTGAAACTATAATAAAGAAACATTTGTTATTAACGTTGACTCAAAATAATAAAATAATTACTCCTGATATTGTTGATAATTACATTTCTGCAGAAATTCCAAATCCCGATACAAATTCAGAACTTCATAATTTTGTAAACATGATACACGGTCCCTGTGGAGATTAGTGTAAAGATGAGAAAGATAAATGCAGCAAGCATTTCCCAAAAATATTCCAGGATGAGACAACGATGGATGAAAACAGGTATTCAACCTATCGTCGGAGAAACACAGATACTTACAATCGACAAAACGCTGGCACGACAGACAATCAATATGTTTTCCCTTACAATGCAAGATTATTGGAAATACTTCAATTGTCATATCAATGTTTAAATAGTGTCTACTATTAGGTCCGTGAAGTATTTATACAAATATATCTGCAAAGAACATGATGCTGCTGCCGTTCTTAGAAACTCGATATGTCAGTCCTGTTGATGCATGTGATCATATCTAAGGGAGTTCATTGAAACATAAAAGTCATGCCATTATACAATTACCAGTACATTTTCCTAATCAGCAAAGTGTAAATATTGATGAAGCTCAAAGTGGAAATGCTATAACAGCTGCGTTGGAGAAAGAAACGCTGTTAGTAAATTATTGCACACTTGATCAACGTGATCAGGATACAAAGAAATATACGTATTCCGAAATTTCATCTCACTAAGTATGTAAAAAGCATAGTGGAGCAAATACATACAGTTGGAAGGAACCTCAAACAAACTTCAAGGTTATTGGACGAATGTAGTCAGTCAGTCCGTCCCAAATAGAACTATTCCAGCTTTGATTATTATTAATAACAGTTAAAGGAGCTGCGAGTTATGAGGACCTCAGAGCAGTTGATGGACAAACTTCCGATACTTCCGATCAGGTCTAATCGAGGATGATGCAGAATGGGATCGTGTGATGACAGACGGAGAAGTTTGGATAATGCCGCCCCAATTCGGCGTTTGTTTTTACGTATTTTAATATACTGCCAGCCTATAAATTCAGAAGGACTATGAAATAAATTTAAAGATCCTATGGAACACGATTTTCAAAGGAATCATAGTATATCTGAAGCACATAGAAGAGCATATGTTCAGATAAATACCTATCTCAATTATAAAAGAACGGATCTTAGTTTCTTTCCAACGATGCCACAATTAGCAGAATTTGACGCGATGTTCAACTTCAAGATGACGAAGACGTTTTGCTTACTCATCATGCACCAGTCGGTAAGGTTCAATATAACACATTGAACCCAACACAAAGTAATGTTGTGGACAAAATCCTAAATATTGTATTATCGAGTGACGAAAGAGATTCTACTTCATGTTTTGATATTGATGGACCAGGTAGCTCAGGAAAAACATATATTTATACTACCGCAAACCATTTGTTGAAAGCGAAGGGAAACAAAATATGTACAATAGCATTCACAGGTATTGATACAATATTACTTCATCATGGAAAAACTGTACATAAAACTTTCGGTATGCCAGTGCCTCTATTCCCTGATTCCATTTCACGTATCAAAATCCAATCTAAAGATTCACAATACTTGCGACAAGTTGATGTGTTCATTTGGGACGAGGCTCCAATGGCCCCTAGGTATTCTTTGGAATTGATAGATCGAAAACTGCGTGATTTTATGAATGTTGATTTGCCATTTGGTGGAAAAATTATGATTTTAGGGAGAGATTTTAGACAATTATTGCCTGTAAAAGCTCATGCAACTTCCAGCGAAATGCTAAACTTATCGATTAAATTTAGCTCACTTTGAAAACATTTTTTCGTATTTTCATTGACAAAGAATATACCTACTCTGCCCGGGCAACAAGAATTCGCTAGGTATTTATTTCCTGTTGGAGAAGGCAGTTTAAATAACAATGAAAACAATTGTTGAGCTCTGTAGACAAAACTACAGAGTGACTTTATACCAGTGTCGATAGTGTTGAAAACTGATAATGGGGAAATCACCGACGCAATACTGCCAGATTATTTCAACACATTGAATCCACCAAATATTCCACCCTATGAATTACGATGAGGAAATAATTGCATTATTATGTTGATTCGTAACCTGAGTATTCACGAAGGTTTTGTAACGGGACGGGCTTACAATTATTAGAGCTTGCAAATCATCTTTTGCGATGCCGAATTTGAACAGGCGATAAAGCAGGAGAAATTTTATTTTTTCGTCGTATCACACTTTATTGCAAAGATTTATCCATTTACTTTCAAAAGACGACAATTTCCAATCAAATTTGCATTTGAAATTCCTTTTAACAAAAGTCAGGGACAAACTTTCGATAACATTAGAGTAGATATTCGTAAACACGTATTTTATCATGGACAATTGCACGTGGCGTTTTCGCGAGTTAGGGCTTGGCAATCATTATGGATTTTTTTAGGAGAATAACGCCACGATAACTTTGTTAAAAATTATGTGTTCACAGAATTATTTGAATAGATTTTATTTTGAATACGATATACACAGCAATGTTATTCAATTTCTTTCATTATTATTACACTCTTTTTTTCATGATTTTTCAACATACTATTAAAAGAATGTTAAACAATTGAAAAGCCTTAATCATTACATCCAATTTTCGAAATTGTGATTCAAGGATAACGTTATAGTTTTCCATAAAGGCGACGACGGTATACGTCCCACGTTCACGTTTACGTTTATCAACCTTCCCACATCTTACGTCCTTATAGACAAATAACTTGTCTTCGATTCTTGCGTTTATCCTTCGAGCCTTTTCTTCGTTACGTTCTGTCGAGCATCTTGAGCTGTCTTGGTCTTTTGAGGAAGGTGACCCTGGTTCCGATTCATCGCTGTTTATGAAGTTTTTTCGGGTGTGAAGGATAATAACGACTTCGATGTCGAGTTGTAGTGGCAGCTGTTTGTAGGATTTGTCAGAATCTTCAGGGATAGAAGATTTTGAGACCCTTGATTTTGAGGGCCTACCCACAGGTCTTGCTTTTGATTTCTCAGGCCTAGTAGAGGACGTGGAAGTGAGTGGAGGCAGATCTTTCTTTAAAGAAAATTTGACCTTTGGTTTTAAAATAGCAGATTTTCTCTTCAAACTGGATGGTTTTGAGGGCATTGAAACCAAATTTGGCCTGAAATCCCTTTTAGTTCGTTCTGCGCACTTTGATAGGCTTTGCTGTGGCTTTGAATAACTTTGGATTCTTTTCGTAGTATCTGGTTCTTGAGCTGCACTTTGGGAACAGGTTATAGGTAGCACTTTGGACCTGATTGATCTACCAGGTGTATAAGCTTAAATCCGCTGTTTTTTAGGCAAAAGAGAGTCGTTTTTTTGCAGAAAATAAAATAAACTTTATCCAAAGTATTTTCCCTCGCTTGCTATACATTTTCCCCATCTCTCGGGCAATTCGTGTATACCACGCCAAAAAAGTCTTTATCTTTCGATGCAAACCACTCGTCAAGCCATTTTCCGACGTCTTCGTACGAATCGAAATGTTGTTCAGCGACCGCGTGACCCATCGACGAAAATAGGTGGTAATCAGAAGGGGCCAGGTCTGGTGAATAAGCGGGATGAGGTAGCACCTCCCAGTTGAGTGTTTTCAAGTAGTTTTGGACCATTTTTGACGTGTGCGTTGGGGCGTTGTCGTGAAGAAAAATCAGCTTCTCATGTCTTTCTTCATAATCCGGCCTTTTTTCACGCTTTGAACCGACGAAACCAGTCTCTGCAAGTTGTTTCCGATAAAGCACTGTCACCATAGGCCTTCACAAGCATTCGATGTGATTCGGCAGCCGATTTCTTCAAATTGAAGCAAAAAAGTAGAGCTTCCCGCAAATGCTCCCTTTCTGGCACAAAACTAGACATGATTACTCAAGGAAATATTTATGTTGTTGTATAAAAAAACTGAATATGTGCACTGATTTATGTAGCCAGGTGTCGAACTCACACAAAAAAAGCATGACGTTTCTATTGTAGCTAAATATGTTCACTACCGCCATCTCTGAGCAAACAGCGGATTTAAGCTTATACACCTGGTAATATGAATGGGAAGTACTCTGGGAGAGTTGGGTATCCTGCTTCAGGTTTTGGAGCGTGAGCTACTGTATTTAAAGCAGGATCGGTATTAATTTCTCGCTCAGAAACATTGGATACAGGGCTAGATTCTTCTACTAATGGCTTTTCTAAGAAAGCTTAGATTAGGCTGATTTAGCTTTCCCTCTTTATATTCAAACTTCTGTTGATAATCCTTAACTCTTTGCATCATGGTGGGTCGCTTATCAAGCCACTTTTTTTCGCTGTTTTTTATGTTATCAACAACTTTTTTAATAACATGTACCGGTTTTTTTTCTTCTGCAGGTTCCGTAGAACATCAATAATTAAAAAAATATATGAACCGTCATTAATTTTTAACTAAAAAAATATGAAAATATGATGAATAAACAAAAAGTCAAAATTAGCACTTTTTCTAGGAGAAATTCATTTTCCACTAATCTATTTTGAAAGTCAGAACGGAAATTTACTTACATACTTAATACAGCCCCACGTTTATTTCAACATTTTTTCAGAATTGTTTACCATACTGTTTTATGTTTTAAAAACTACTTTCAAACATAATGTGAACCTAAGTTTGATAGACGATCATCGGTCATTGTTGTTCGCATATCATTTTTTATAATCTTCAGTTTTCAAAACGATCTCTTTTTATCTTAGACTGAAAATGGAAATATACGCAGTATTTGGTATTCTACAAATGTGAAAATACTAGCTGCAATTTCTTCTTCAACAAATATGTTAAAATTTATTTTGAATTCAATTTCAGATTGAGCATAATTTTTATTAAAATTAAGCCTCCGTTTACACACAGGGGATTTTAGGGCAGAAACGATTTTTCAAACTGGAATGTCTCGTCTTTGGGAACAAATGATAGTTCGGTCCCCCCCTCTAAAAAATCTAGGTAATAATAGGGTCAGGTCCTGTGAGTGGAGCTGCAGTTCGTCAGTTAACTTTTGAGCGGTGCGCAGTGAAAGTGCCTACAGTGACATAAAATACCCTGTGTGTAAACCATGTTAGTGTTTTCACAAGTAAGTCAATATGAAAGGTTTTGCTTTATTTGGGATTGTCCGGTATTTATATGAGCAACATAAAGTTTTCGTGTAATTCTGAACAGTTTGTCAGTGGAAAAAAGAGTGTAGAGGTGCACATCGAGAATCTGCTCCAAACGATCCTGTATATGATGGAGTAATAGTAAGGAGACCAAACGACGATACGCGTGCGAATAAAAAATGAGCCTCGAATCTTCGGACATAGTTTGGGGGAGAAGGTAGGCTGAATTGTAAAGGACTTCGTCTCGTTTTGAGTGGAATATCCGCAAGAAGTTTTTGATTGGTGGCTTCTTGGCAGTAAATTGGAATCATAACTAACCCACCAATCAAAAAGCTCTAGCTGATATTCCATTCAATACAAGACGAACTCCTGTACATTTTAGCGTACGCAAACTAAATGTTTCTGAGTAAATTTTATTATTTTTGTACAATAAATATGCACTCACATTCAATATCCTGCTGTTTCTATGGAATTACCTGTATGAATCACTGTAAAATATTCTCATTTTTCAGGTCTTCAAATAATTCAACTTTTTGAAGCCACCGCCAATGGGCCTATATTTTTTTCGAATATCATAGTCTAAGCTTTAAAACCTTGCATCGCTTTTTTTTGTAATTTATTTTTTACAAAATTATGAATTTTTTAACAAGTATCGATTTTTTTCTATATTTTTCCCAAATTTCAATTTTTAATTTAAAAAGTTTTTAATGATTGACACTAACAACAATTGGTTCGTGTAGTAGACACTTCGAATAATAACCCTGCATTTTATTCGATTTTTTGAAAAGCAGAAACAGTTCAAAAACGGAATAGGGCTTAAAACACCCTTGTGTAAACGGAAGGTAGGAAAAACAAGTGTGTAAACGGAGGGTTAATTACCAATACCTTCCAAACCAAACTAGTTTTCGCTTTTATTTATTACTTCAAGTGCGCAATCCCGTGGAGGTAGATTAGTAGAATAGTGGAATAGTTTTGACCAATTATGTGATTGTGGGAGTTTGTGCAATAATCTCATTGGTCAAAACTATTCCACTATTCTTCCAATCTGCGTCCATGTCCTCCTCGGGACTGTGTCCTTAGTTGCAATTTTTTAAATTTGGTATCTAGTTTATAATTAGGAATACCTGCACACTGAAACCTGACTAGCTTCATTTTCATTTGACTCATTCTATCTCATTCGGCCAAAAATATTTTAAGTGAGAGTGCAAATTATGGAGGGGTAGGTAAACACGTTCTGGCTGGCCCCATTCGGGAAAGCTATTTATAAATGCAATAGTTGGGCAATAAATCTATAAAATTAACTTTTGGCCAGGTGAAAATATCTGCGTGAAAATCCACGCAGTATTTCGCGCATATTTCCGGTGTCGAATTTCACATGACAGTGTGCGTGGATGTTTACGTAAATGTATCCAGGTACGTAAAATCCACATGAAAATTTGAAACCTTCCACGTGGTAATCTATGTGAAAATCCACGTTCAGATATGTACCTACTAACATAGTGTACGGTGCGGCGTACTTACAACTAAACAATGACACCCATTTTCGTCTGTCTCTTACAGTTTACGATATATTAGCGGTTAATAATTATGTTTAAAGGAGGTGGATGCATAAGGCGGTTTTTTTTCCTTACCAAGAATTGTCTGAAACTTTGCGAAAATAATCCTTTCAGAGGGCATCATTATTTCTAAAAAACGTTTACAGTTTTTTCTGTTTAAATCGAATAGATGGGCACTTCATTTCAAAGAATTTGATTTCTATAGGATTTCGCAATTTGTGGGAATATTGTGTCGATGTCTGCCCGTTTTTCTGGGACTCTATTTTAAAGTTTCTAAAAAATGGAGTACTCAAATGGAGCCTAAAATATGTTGTCATTGTGATCCTAGTAGAATGCGTTCTTATTAAACTTAAAGCATGAAATCTTGAATTATGACCTGTGTACTGTTTTAATATCACACTGATATAGTTTTTGAAACTCCCACGTATATTAACAAATTCATTTTGCATCCAACAGAATATAATAAGTCGTTTTTATCTACTCTGAAGAAGAAGCCTTGGTGGCTCAGACGGTAGCGCGTCAGACTTCCTATCTGTAATATTTCGTAAAATGTTGCTACGAAAAGCGTGGTCTTTGATAAAAACTCATGAAATTGTTCTAAGAGGTAAATCTAAAAGATAATAGAAAATCGACCCGGGAAAAATGGTTCAAACAAATGCTTGAGACTCAGGAAGCAGCCGCACCATGCAAGTCAAGTGGCCCAAATTTCTTAAAATATTACCGAATTCCCAGGATTTTTCCTTATATCCCACTTTACGTCCCTACCAATCCGAGTCTGGCTTTTTTGACAGTAATAGACCTGCATATTTTAAACATCTATTTAAAAAAAATCGACAAATACCATTTGTTTATTAACTTTTTTAAACAAAGGATGACAAAATAGAAACAGTAACAAAATAATGATTATTAAATAAAAGAAATAATAATTAACTTTAAACGTGATGACCGTTGAATTCACATAACACTCTTAGAACCCTTTTTTATATTCTGGGTGACTTTTTCTAACCTTTTACCGCTACCACATTACTTTGAATTCAAAATGGAGGGATGCCATAGCCTGTTCGCTAAAGAAACCCAAACCCATCTGCTTTTGATTACAGAATTCTGCGACGTGACAGAGAACTGCGTGGACTTTTGGAGTGATTGATGTTTCTGAATCCATGTAGCTTCTTTTGAATTTAGAAATACAAGTGTTGAAATTTACACCCAAGACTTGTCCAAAGCACGCTTCATCAACTGAGCTAAATTCATCGAAGGCTTGCACACACTTCAAACCATTTATAGGATAATTTACACGCAACTTGTCAACCCGATCCAATAATTTTTTGCACGCATTTCCAATAAATGCTGAACTTCCGTGAGTTATTTGTCGTTCAAAGTAGCATACTTTTCCCCATTTCAATGCTGTTTTAGTATATTCAGTCAACATATGAGTGAACAACGTGTTGACGACACCAAGCATCAAATGCAGTTCAGGTGGCGAAATTATTTCCAACAGAGTCGTATTTGGATTGCCTGTGAAGATCGGCGGATAACTACAGTTGTTAAATTCTTTGGCCTGTTATTGTTTTGCACCTGCTTTTTTCCACTTAACGTAATGTTGTTCAATGTTGCCAATAGTTATGCGATATGATGTCAGTCATTATATTTGCGAGCTTCAAATCTTTCACAATGGTCCCGAGTACAGTGAGCTTTTTTACGCCAGAATCTTTGAATCTTTTCACTGAGGGTTCTTGGACGTATCTTTACCATCCGCTATCCACTGGTGCATCCGCTTTAGTATATTGAATAGACAAGCATAACTTCAGTCTCCTCCTCTATCAATACCGAACTTCCGATGAATTTCTGTATATTTTCTCTTCATTTATATATCGAATTAAACCATACAGATATTTGCAGTAAATAAAGACATCTGTTGTATTATTGGATGATACTTTAGCCTTGAGTTTAAACAAATAAAAATGTTTCGCAGCAATGTAACCATCAAGGCAGTGACTACCAGCTGATAGCTCCACTTTTAGGTTGGGTTCTATCAGTTTTCTTTTGTGACTCGATACACAAAGTAATAACGCAATCCCAATGGTCGTATTTTGGCTAAGATTAAATTGATTCTGTACATTCATGGTGTCGCTCGCAGATGTTACTAGTCCTTTTTTCGCCAACTTTCAGGATTGAGGATAACGTTCATAGGTGCGCCACCATAGCCTTGAGATAGACTTACATTAATGTTTGTTTTTCCAGATCGTCTCTCAATTCCTTCATCTTGTAGTAACATCGAAGTTACTTTATGTTTTGATTTCGGGGGCGATTCTTTCACGAATCGAAGAAGATAGTCTAACTGCGTCGACAGATTACATTTGTGAGGTTTTTTTTCCTATTATTGAAAAATAGAACATGCACCGTTTCAAGAATTCTGATTTTTCGAAACATCTTGGCCTCAAATGTTCAGATTTATCTACAGCAGAGTATAAGGAACGTTTATGAAAAAAATCGAGAAGTGTCATTAAGAAGCAAATATAAACTTATTTTTAAAGTCTTAAATGACCGAAGTCTGGCGCAGATATAAATTGTAAGTTAACTAGTAAATCAAGCTTATATATCTATGTTAGCATTTAAAATGTTTTTCAGAATACTCTTCCGACAGGGTAAAACACCGCATTCAGCCAAATTTCCAATCGTGCCATTCATCCTCGGTCTCCCGGCTATAATGCAAACTCTACAATCACATGTGCTCGATCTAGTAGACCTTTTGATTCGCAGAAACTGATCGAAATTTTGCAAGTACACTGTAGCTGCTTTATTTACATCACTTTTAACTAGACAAAAAGCTCTTACGCATCCACTACAAATAACCGTTGGTAACCTCTCATCCATGAAATCATATTCCTCCAGTGTATTAACAGTATTTTTCACATTTTCCTTCACATATATCATACTTTTAGTTTTCCCGAAGCAGAGTAAGCAAACCTTTTCACCAGAGCCGGCGGAACGTAGATTTTCTGTCTTTATCGCTCTTTAAGGAGCGTGAATGCAAAGAAATTAGAGAAAGCGAGAAGCTCGCATATGGAAAACCGTCATTTGTTTACCACATGCGAGTGTATTCACACTTCTTACCGAGCGAGAAAGACAGATAACCTAAGTTTCGCCGGCCGAACTTTTTACGATTTTCATCATAAGTTGCAGTATTTAGCGACATTAACAAAAATTTACGATACTGATAACTTTTCACTTTGAAAACTCTCAAATGATCCTGACATTATTTTTAAACAAAAACTGGATGCATTTTATTTACTTCAGTCATTCCAAATTAGATAATTCAATTTGACATACAGCTTTTTTCTAAACGTGAAGTAACATTTGTTTCTTTGAAAGTATAAACCGACTATTTTCAGTAAAATTCTGAGAAAAATCTACAGTTCATAATTATTAAAAAAAAGCATATTAGCAACTACATTTTAGCAACATTTTATACATTTTTGTCGAAGAGCGCGCTTTTCGTAGTAATTTTACGAAATATTGAAGATAGGACATTCCATATTTGGTATTTTGCTGGAAACTGTATGTGCTTATATTCATATAGGCATATTTTACCACGTGAAATTACACAGACCTAAGTTATTTCCGAAAAACCTAATGTATAATAAAACTCAGTAAATAGGGTGATTTTCGGGACTCAACACCTTGACACCTATCAGAGCTAGAGCATTGTATTTTTTTAAATCTCCGGCAAATAAAGTCTGCTTTAACTAATATAAGTGCAATTTTATCTGAAATGTACAAGACATGAGATATCTCACGGAAACTAAGGTTAAAGATATTTTAGGCCAATTTATCATTCAAAAATCCCTTCTGAATAGCATACCTCCTAAGCTATTCAAGATAAAACATTAAATTTTTGTAATGTTATAGTGATTTTTGTGTACTTGAATTGCTGTTCAGACTTTTTATGCGTGCAATGCAGTGAAAAGGAGAAATTAAAAAAAACTGACTTTTTTCACCTGTTTTACAACCTTCTAAACCCTTCTGAATGTTACTTGATATGTTACTATTAAAGGCTTTTTTTGGATGCCAAACTAAATGATTTTTACCAATTAACATTTAATTTGCAATGCTTTTAACGAAACTATATTTGGCCCGCATATTCACCTCATATTTAAAGTCAGAGACGCCCATTCCGCAGTGGCTGGTGTTAGGACTCACTATACTCATACCGAAAAAAAAGCAACTTGCCCAACCCAGAGAATTACATGCCAATAACTTGTTTGAACACACTGTATAAGATCTTTACAGCTGTCCTAAATAACAGGATTC
This sequence comes from Andricus coriarius, assembly GCA_932066315.1. Lineage (NCBI taxonomy): Eukaryota > Metazoa > Arthropoda > Insecta > Hymenoptera > Cynipidae > Andricus > Andricus coriarius. The sequence continues at coordinate 10,216 of CAKNWT010331100.1, read as the reverse complement.
TTCGATGACTTGAGCCTGTGTGGCGTGAGATGTACGAACAACGTGGCGCGAAAAAAGGTGTAGCAGGCTGTCGAGAGAACCTGCTAATTGACAGGTGTGTCTGCAAAGACGAAGGTGCATCCACACATAGTGAGATGCATAGAAAGATTGATGCCTCTTTGGAAAACTAGATTTACTATCTCATCTGGAAATTATCGTGTGACAACAAATAACTTCACGTTCCCGAGAGCATAAAGTCACTCATGTATTTCATATGGATGACCTAAAGCTCTATGCCTCTGGTAAAGGCAAACTTCATCTGAAGAACGGAAAGATTGTTGGCGTTCCCGAGGACCCTGAGCTTGTGGATATGAGTGTTATTAGACATCTTGACACTGGAGAGACATATACATACCTGGGCGTGCCTGAAAGCCGCATTCAGGACGTAACATCAGTAAAGGAGTCTCTCCGAAGCAAATACAAGCATCTTCTCCGACAGATTTGGTCTTCTAATCTGCCAGCGTTGAACAAGATATCTGCGACTAACATGCTTGCTGTCCCGGTTCTAGTCTACTCGTTTGGGGTGGTTCAATGGACGAAGAATGAACTTAAGGCCCATGACGTCACCACAGGTAAGATCATGCATACATAAAAGCTTGCAAATCAATTCGTCAGTTCCTCGATTATACATTTCACGCCGTCAAGGCGGACGCGGACTTCTGAATCTCCGGTATCTTCATAACCGAATAGTTCTAAGTACAGCTTATATCGTAGCCAATTGCAGAGATCCTCTCCTAAAAATGGTCAGGAACCACGAGATGATTGGCAGAGGAGCGTTCCTTTACAAAGCCGCGGAGCAAGCGGCCGAAACCCTTAGCCTGAATTTTAACATCAGAAGTGAAGAAAGTGCATTACTCCATCTAGATGCTTCACTTCTGAAAGCCGAATTGAAGAAAGCAGAAGTTCAAAAATTCCATCAAGAGCTACTCGACAAAAAAATGCACGGAAATTTTCACACAAATGTAGAAAAACAGTCCTTGTCGAAGGAGCAAACTTTTGCTTTCCTCAGATCATCAGGGCTTAATGCAGGTACAGAGGGTTTCAATTTTTTGCATGCCAGGACGGTGTCATTTCCACCTTAGCATGCCGTGACCGCATTTTATGTCAAGAAATTCCGAGTGATAGGTGCAGAGCGTGCCATGCACACGCTGAGTACCACGAACACATACTATCAGGGTGCCCCACCCACGCAGGAACGACGTACATCTACAGACATAATGCGGCCCTAAGAGTCCTTTATTACCCTCTTTGTCGCTCTTACGGTGTTGGCCGCGACCCTTCCCTGCCGAACGCTCCAAGGGAGATAGAGTCAATTGTCCAAAACGAGAAGTGCCGAATTTTCTGGAACTACGATTTTCGGACAGCAGTCTCCGTTGCACACTCGAGGCCTGACATTGTTCTCCAAGATTTCGAGAAACGAGCTATATTCGTGATCGAATTCTCGGCCCCGTCAGAAAGAACATCACTGCCAAGGAGAAAGAAAAGGAGGAGAGGTATCAAGAATTTAAAAGGGAGCTGCAAAAGCTGTACCCAAAATATTCGGTATAAGTAATTGTCCTTATGATAGGTGCTCTTGGAGGTGCCAAGTTATCACTGGTTCGTAGCCTTAAAGCCATACCCGCGTGCCGAAAATACGCCAAGGCACTTGCGAAATGGATGCAGGAAGCTGTCATCCTTGGGTCGCTTCGTGTGCTCAAGACACCCGAGGGTTTCGCTGGTCTGTCGTTGTGATTCCATCGTGTCCTGTGACCACCCATCTCACGGTTGTGAGACGTGACGATGAATTTGATTTACCGCGGTCCCACTGGCAGCCGGTGTCATTTTTTGAAATGGTAGTTGCTCCCAGTGAAAACCTGCGGTGGTTTTTAAACCTTATTTTTTAATTATATATATATAGGCATCACTGCCAAGGAGAAAGAAAAGGAGGAGAGGTATCAAGAATTTAAAAGGGAGCAGCTCCCTTTTAAATCAGGATTTAGTCAGGATTAAGTAGCTCCTTCTAAAAGCTGCGATGTCTTCTTTATAATTAGAATATAAAGCTTCAGCAAATATGCAAAGCATAAAAATGAGTAGCGATTTTTTCTTTTGGCTCCTCAAACAATTTTTATCCATACAGAAATCAAAATAAATAAATATGATGAGTGCCCCAGAACGCCGGGACTAGGAAAAAAAAATCACTCCCTGCGGTGCCCTGCTTGCAGGAAGGGGGAATAAATACTAAGGGATTCGACCTAGTGTCTCAAAGATTCCGTGTACAGGCTTTACACACCTCCTTTGTGACCCACACGTGTCCGCCTCAATCGGGAGTGGCACGTCGAGCTTTTCAATGATTTAATCATCCTAGTACGATTTCTTTAATTCTCTGTCAAAAATAAAATTTTCAACACCTACTTAAATGTCCTATTTTTTATATCCTTTGAAATGCTTTTTTTTAACTTCAGCTTCAGTGCAGTGTGAACTGTAGCTTTTATAGTTTTCGAACAATTAATAAATTTTCAAAAATCCTTTGGAGAAATCTTCTGTATACTCTTTTGAACTTCTTCGCATTATTTTGGTTTTAAATAAAAATTCTTACTTCTCTGTTACATAATCATTATTTAAGCATTGAACATAAATTTCACATTCCAGGCGGCCTTCCACTCCATCCCCTACAACAGAAAAATCGAAACAGGATGCTACTGCAATGCCTCTTCCAGCGAGTACTATTCCATCATCGCAAATCCAAGGCACACCAGATCCTTACATGACACACTTTGATCCAAGATTAGAACACCAGAGTTACAAGCAGGCTCAGATGAGACTAGAAGAGGTACATAAGGAAAAGGTGACGAAGGTAAGCAAGCTTACTTTCATTTCAAATAATTGTCCAAATAAGTTACTTATTTGATAATATGCAATTCAATCTATTTGTAAATAAAAAATTACCTATACTATCATAATAATGGTTACTTAATAATATTCTACAGTATTGTGCACACATGGCTTAATTTTTTTCCCTATTTTTTTGCTATTTTCCTAAAAAAAAAATTCTCTTAGTTTTTGAGAAAATAACTTTACTAATGCAACTAAAACAACAGTCCTTGCGATAGATTAATTGTCTTTGCAACGCAGTAACTTATTTCATCATTATATAATTCCTGTAAAATTTGATTTTCTGTCGCCATAAACTTCTATGTGATCTTGATCTAGTGCACTACGCAATCGATTAAAGACATATTTCCATTCTCAAAATGATCTTTCGCACGCGAGTTGTATAATCGAGAAGTTTTAGCAGTTTTTTCGATCGCATCTTGGTTCTATCTTTCTTTCAGTTTCGTTCAAATTTTCAAAATTCACAATTTCCATAATTTTTTTCAGTCTAATTCTAATCCTCAATTCTTCCAAATCCGCAACTTGTTCAATTTTGGTGTCAAATTGCTTGGACAACAGCTTAAAGTCAAAGTCAATATAATTTTGTTTCAAAAATTCATTGGTTTATTCGACAAATTCATACTTTTTAGGGTTTCGTAGCCCCGGGCTGAAACCCTTATTGTTTCGGTCGGGTGTCCGTCCGTCCGTCGTACAAAAGGGCTTAAGCGCCAATATTTGGAACAGAAAAAGGGTACGAGCGCCAAAATTATGTTCCACAAATTCTTTTTTCATACATTTTTTACTTAATTTTATTGTTTTTTTCAAATTTTTATTTTCGAAATTAAAAAAATATTTTCCTTCAAGATTCTGTTAAGAGTTAAATTAACGTCTTATTCCGCTATGAAACCTACTAATTTTTTTTAGATTCGTAATCATTCCTCATACTCTTTAACTTTTCAAGAGTATCCTGTGCCATTTGATATGCTGTTATGATATCTAATCCGGATGTCTGTTCTTTTTGTAAGCATTTTTTTGTAAGCTCAAAATTTGATTCTCCAGTATATTCCAGGAGCCGTATAGGAGAGATGGTATGACTTAAAAGGTTCTCGAAATTTTTTCAATGGATATTGTGCAGAATTGTCTCCTGAATTCGACGGTATGAAGGGCTTTCGTGATTTCATGGTCGTCTTCTAGATATGTTTAACCCTGCTTAACATGACAGATAGGATCCGATAGAGACGGATAGGATTCGGAATTTCTTCGCATCTGTCTGGATTCTTATACGGTATTTGTGCCTGGTTTTAAATCTGGCTCTATGCGGAATTTGGTCGTTGTATACAATTTTGTCTATCCGGTTTTTTATTTGGTTGTATACGAAATATTTTCAGTGTCCAGCCCTACTTTATTTGGCCCATCTGGTTCTTTATCCAACTCCATGCAGAATATTTCCGATGAACATATTTCCCTATCCATTACAGCAGCTTGAAACAGATAAATGAATTTTTTTAAAAACTGTTTTATATATAATAATTACGCTTCATTTATTTGTGAAATTACACAATTGCAGACATGGTCATTCACAAACATAATCGCACGCACAATGCTATGAAAAATCGCCCCCGCTGGGGATTCGAACCCTACCTGAACTATCTAAATCTAAACCGCACGCTCTGGCTAATTATGCTACTGTAACGCTTGGATTTTGTCGACAAAATCTCAGCCAAGCTTTTTCGCTGAAAAGCCAGGGCTAACGGAGGAATATTTTTTCGCTTTACACAATTTATATGAATAGGTGGGTTTAAAAATGTGTAATAATAATATTTAAATTTAATTAATTCAAATTTTAATAGTTAAATGTTTAATTTGAATATTCATTTAATTTGTGATTTCTGTTCAAACTTTAAAGATCCAAAATTTAAAGGATTTATTACTTTCAGATGTATTATAAGTAAAAAATATTTAAATTTTAGTCCAATTTTCGGGTGAACTTCCGAAAAGGGTGGACCTCCGATTTTCTTCTGGCTCCGTATACTTATGTATTTTGACGCGCTGTTTACGAATGTGATAGTGAAAATTGGCGCAAATTTGATTTTCATGGTGAAAACCATAAATATCATGTTTTTTTCTGCATTTATCTCAGTAGTTATTCAAAAAAATGTTTCCAATCAAAGTTGTACATCTACTCGAAATACATATTTTACGTTGTGAGCAATTTTTAATCAGAGTGATAGTTTCCGAGAAAATCAGTAGTAAATCGATTTTCATGTTGAAAAATTAATAAAGTACATAAGTCCATATATCCATTAGTTGCGGCTGGACACTTATGTATTTTGACGCGCTGATTATGAATATGATAGTGAAAATTGGCGCAAATTTTATTATCATGGTTAAATCATCAAAAAACCCTAAAAATCATGGTTTTTTGCATTTATCTCAGTAATTATTAAATATACAAAAAAATGTTCCCAATAAAAGTTGTAGATCTCATCGAAATACACATTTTTTGTTGGAAGCATTCACATTTTTTATTGGAATGATAATTTTCCATAAAATCAGTAGTAAATCGATTTTCATGGGAAGGCACCCGTGTGCCTGATTACAAAAATAATGTAAGTTTGTACCCCTACCCCTTTTCTAGCGCTTCGTGGGGGCGGAAAGGCATCCCTGTGACTGTTGACAAAAATATTGTAAGGTCGTACTCCTACCCCTTTTCCAACGCCGCGTGGGAGCGGGCAGGCACCCCTGTGACTTTTTACAAAAATAATGTAAGGTCGTACCCCTACTCCTCTTGCAACGCCGCGTGGGGGGCGGAAAGACACCCCTGTGATCCAAAAAACCATGATTTTTATGGTTTTTTTCGTTTTTAAGATGAAAATGGATTTACTGCTGATTTTCTGGGAAACTATCATTCCTATAAAAAAAAGTTCAAAACATAAAATGTGTATTTCGGTGAGATCTACAACTTCTATCTGAAGCATTTTTTTAAATTTGGAATATTTACTGAGATAATTGCAGAAAACCATGATTTTTATAGATTTTTTAATGGTTTTCACCATGAAAATCAAATTTGTGCCCATTTTCACTATCATATTCGTAATCAGCGCGTCAAAATACATAAGTATACGGAACCCGAAGAAAATCGGATGTACACTCTTTTCGGAAGTTTATCCCAATTTTCCAGCATAAAAAAGTAATCTAATCATTGTAGTTATACTAATCTTATTTAGTAAAAATTCGGAAGAAAAATAAAAGCAGCTATTACAAATAATTTATTGGAAATTTTTTCAGTTAAAAAAACTGTTCCAGATAAAAAATATTTGAACCTGAAATTAGTATTCTGACTATAAGGTTGAACTTGAACATCAAATCGAAGACTAGCTGAAATCAGAAGTCTTAAAAATGAAAACTTTTAAATAATAAAGCTTTTATTTAAATTAAAATTGAAACGAAATCCATTTTATCAGGAATAAATTCCGCAAACTAAGCAAAAATTGAAAAATTTATTGCAAAATAAGCAAAAATTTATTCACAATCAAAAAATAAACTTCCAAAAACCTCACTTTTCGGCTCATTAGAGGCAAGTATAACATAATGAAAAAAGAAGGAAAGAAGGGAAAAAGTCAACCAAAAACCAACCGCTCACTTTTTCCTTTTTCCGTGCTTTTTATACTACGAGGGGACCAACATGTTCCGAGGTCAATTTAGTCCTCCTCATCAGGGATTATTAATAAGGAATAACTAAAGGTATGCAAAATGAATAAACCTGTCAAGAAAATATATAAAACAGTATTAACACAATATTTGATTGAGTTCAATGTCATCGAAAATGTTGATTGAGAAATTGATTGTTTTATAAAGAAGAAATCTTTCTGTTATCTAGTAAAAGAAAATTAGTATAACCAATTAATTAATCTATTTCATACTTTGTTATATCTTGAGGGGTCTCTTTTTTTTAATTAATAGCTTTGTTTCCCTTTCTCTTTACAAATAACATCTCCATGAATTCTCTCTTTTTCTGATTATTCTCATGCTAAAGAATTTTAATATCATTCCAATTAAAATCATGACCATGTGTAATTTTATGCTTAGAAAGGACTGAATGATATCTGGGACATATGTGAAAATTACTTTCATGTTCATTTTTCCTAAGTCCTCACAAAAACAATCAATTTGACAAACTTAAAAATTTATATAATCCTTTTCTATTTATTAAAAAAGGTGAACTCCCTGTATTTGTCTTCTTTTGAAAAATCTACAATCTACGTCTTACATTTTTCTCCTTCGCACATTTAGGAAAACACTATTTAAAAATCTAATAATTGTTTAAATCGCAATGTATTAATTACACAACATGGTTCACTAAATTTATTATATTTATTATCAAAAACAACACTTTGAAAACTTAAAATTTCACTTTTATTTAGTAAAACTTAGAAAAATCAAAAGAAACTGAATATTGACTATGCGTCGTTTACAAAGTCACGTCATATACTCAAGTTGAGTTTAGACAGGAAAACTCTCGGAAATTGCCAGATTTTCAGAAAAGGACAGTTGTAAGAGAGAGAGAGATAGAGATGGGGAGAAAAAGAAAGAGGGAGATACAACTAGAGAAAGAATTAAAACGAGGATACTTTTTTTGACATAGTTTTACCCCTATTATGAACCAAGGAATCAATTTTTACGAGCGACTCAATACGTGCCACAACCGAGACAATGTAATACTTTAAATAAGTATTTAATGAGAGAAAAATTATTTAAAATATTATATAATTACCGCTATAATAACTTATAATTAAGTTGGTTTATTTAATTAACTAAATATTCAGGTAGGTAAGAAAAAGTAGAATATTAAAAATATTACGTGACGTATTTTTATTATAGACTATGCAAATAAAAAATTTTGAAAAATTTCGAATTCAAAAAAGGATTTTTGAGAGATTAAAAACCAAGATAATTCTCAAAATTAACAATCATATTCCAAAAAAGGGGGCTCTCAGATATTGCAATTAAGTATCTAGATAAAAACAAATGATAAAAAAAATTTTTTAATTAAAAGAGAGTGTAGAGATTATCAAAATATCCTACAATCACATAGTTATAATTTAACTCAGATTCCAGTAAATTCATACAATATAGAAGAATCGACAAAAAGAAAGTAAGAAAACTTTCTAAGAAAAGCAACAGAAATTTTCTTTTCTTTTTTCAAAATGATAATAAGAGTCTATATGAAATTAAATTATCAAAAACATTTTTTTTTGTTACTCAATGGTACATAATACGAATATGCGCATATTGATATATTATCTTAAAAGTGTCCTTTTCTGAAAATCTGGCAATTTTTAGAGTTTTCCTGTCTAAACTCAACTTGAGTATATGACGTGACTTTGTAAACGACGCATCGTGAATATTCAGTTTCTTTTTATTTTTCTAAGTTTTACTATATAAAAGTAAAATTTTAAGTTTTCAAAGTGTTGTTTTGAATAATAAATATAATAAATTTAGTGAACCATTTTGTGTGATTATTACATTGTGATTTAACCAATTGTTAGATTTTTAAATAGTGGTTTCCTAAATGTGCAAAGGAGAAAAACGTAAAACGTAGATTTTTCAAAAGAAGACAAGTACAGGGATTTCACCTTTTTTAATAAATAGAAAAGGATTATATTATACATTTTTAAATTTGTAAAATTGATTGTTTTTGTGAGGACTTAGGAAAAATGAACATGAAAGTAATTTTCACAGAAGTCCCAGATATCATTCAGTCCTTTCTACCCTAGCAGAAATTTTGACATGGCCCCGACTGGGGCCCGATCTGTCCAAATGGGGCTTAGATCGGGAAGCCAGGTCGGACCGACAAGAAACCGTATCGTGGTGCATAGTATACTACTCTTAACTGATTAATCAAAAACTTTTTTTGTATATTTTGATTATTATTTTTAGAAAAATTTTATTTTTCATACAAAATCATCAACTTCATAATTATTCATTAAAAGTCAAAAGAAATTTATAAAAATTTGAAGTTTTCTAGTCCGAAATGTTAAAAGATCTATAATTTTCTATAATTTTCTATGAAAACGACGGAAAGACATCTTTGAGATGACTATAACATTAATACATATTTTTTCCAACAAAAGTAGTAAAATTGTTCAAAATATTGTGCTAGTTTATCAAATATTTCAGAGCAAAATATCTTCCTGAACATAAGGTAATACGCTAAGAGTTTTTCGAAAATTTCCCTAATCTCCGTGTAAATCAAAAATTATGGTTTGAACGATTCCCTACATTCAACAGTAATCATTCAGTTCTTCAAATTGTAGGGAATATTTTCAAACTTTAGTATAAATTACCGTAAGTTTCGGGAAATTTCCCCAAAAATTGTAGGTATTATTTAATTTCCTAAATTTTAGGTAATTTTCCCCAATTTTTTAATGAATTATAAGAAGTTTTAGGGAATTTTCCACAAATTTTGGGGAAAATGATTTTCCCCAACGAAAATGTGGATTTTTTCCTACTAAAAAGTGGGGAAAATTCCCAAAATTTTTTACAGTGTAACTAATAGCATTGCTAAATATTGTGCTTATATGGGAAAGCACTTCCTCATCTGTGGCCTTGAGTTTGGCACAAGCTACATCTAAAAATACTATGAAATTTTAGTTTTAGTAAAGAGCTTGAATAGTATTTAAATTTAATTCAAATTATATGATGTAATTTTCATTTTGAGGTTAGGTTTCACTGATTTACTTACTTTCACTCGACACGTCACGTGCATATGGCAATTCGGCTATCGTGCGGTGCTTTCGAACCCACAATGTGCTGTTTTTACACTTTGGCATAATTGTACTAAACTTAATTAATATTTATTAAACATCAAAAGTTTACATTGCAATTCACGTGTCACTGAAGTAGACAACAGTACCACTCTGATACAAAATTCAGCGTTTTCCTTAACATCTACTAGGTGGCGTTGCAAAACGGGCATCCCGGTATGACACGATCATACCAGCCCGATCGGGGCCAGATGGGTAATAGGGAAAATTTATGGCGATTTCTGCGAGGGTAAGCATAAAATTACGCATGGTCATAATTTTAATTGGAATTATATTAAAATTCTTTATCATGAGAAAAATCGGAAAAAAGGGAATTGATGGAGATGTTATTTGTAAAGAGGGAGGGAAACGAAGCTATTGATTTAAAAAAGGGACCTCTCAAGATATAACAAAGTATGGAATAGATTAATTAATTGGTTATAGTAATGTTCTTTGACTAGATAATGGGCTCGTCCATAAACTACGTAGCCCGTTTTGAGTCATTTTTTGAGTCCCCCCTC
>CAKNWT010331094.1:0-17517 GCA_932066315.1 Andricus coriarius | reverse complement strand
CATATAATTTATTTACCAGAAGTAGAACACTCTCACATGTATAATCATTTTACCTTGAGAATCTTAGATAACACAGCCCTATAAAAAAAGTGGCTTGATCTAGAAACGAGACCCATCATTTCCTATGGTTTTTGACCCGCTGATAACGAATCTGAAAGCCGTTTTGTCGTGTTCGCCGTTGCATTATTATAAATTTAATATTTTAGAATGTTGAGAAGAAATTCCTTTTTTTCGAATGACCTGATTTTTTAAAATTAAAAATAGGTTAAAAATAGTTTGAAGTGTTTTGTGCTGAACCTTTGAGGACAACCATTTATTAAGTTCAATAACTGAAGGCAAATTACTGAATATGCCGATATTCAGTAGGCAAGATTCGCAGTTTTGCACATGATTGAAACCTGAAACACCTCCTTTTAATTTATTATAATATATTGTGACAGGAAATCACTCCAGTCCAATAAATTAAATTAAATTATCAGTAAATAACCCATCTGTAGACGTCAAGATGAGAATTTCCACCTTGAAGTTCATTTCGGACTTTACGGTTGATTTTAAAATTCAAATCCGTCGTCGGTATGTCAGGTCCGTGACTTACTCGTAGTTCGATCAACAGTCAAAAGGGTCTGAGGACCCGGACGAGAGCCATGCGCGGCAATTTAGGATACGCGACCAAGACGCAAGCGAAAGCGCATCATTCGCCCCGATACCGTATCGACGCATGTTCGTCGAAATCTTCGAGAGTTTGTTCATCGTATTTTATATAAATTATAATAACCATTGGATTGGTTTCGTCAAAATTTATTATATTGAAGGACAATTGTATTCGACATTGAAGTCACAGTGGTTTTGGAAACCAATTAAATAGTTGTATTGGAGGTTATATCCCATTGATTCGACAATCGACGTAAAGGATGTAAGTAGCATTTAATTAAATAATGTATCTCTGGAAAATCTCTGTAGTTGCTTGTTAAATTTATTATTGGGCTTACCCAACGAACCTCCCCTAATTGATATAGTCTCGGCTTCTCTATGCTTTGCTTTGCAAATTTCCTTGCGGGTTGGGATTCAATCAGCTGGCGTCCAACAATTTATCCAAATATTAAATTCTAAACGAGCCTAGGCAGCTCTAGCTCAGGCCGCGCCAAGTGAGGGACAAATTCTGTAAAAGGGGGTAACTCGAAACTTACTCATTTAATTTTAAAAACCCTATGACAGATTTTTGTCCTGCCTCAATATCATCATGAAATAAATAAATCTATTATTATAACTTTCCAGTTTTAACCAAAAAAGTTGCTATTTTTACAAAAAGAGGTATATTTGAGAAGCAGAAACACAAATTTTTAATCGAGAAAATTTGTTTAACAATCAACAATCAATTTTTTTAAACAAATTGTTCAATGTGTAATAAAAAAGGCTATATTCAACTAAGTAAAAAATCTTTTTTAGTTGGGTTCAACTAACTTGGCATTCAGAATGGGTTGGACTGATCAATTTCGAAAGTTTTGAGCAATTAGAAGACTTAGGTAAAGAATGGGAAACTGAACTAGCCATGTCAAAAATTCGAGGGCAAGTCTTACAATTAACTGAACCTAAAGTCGAAATAATCAGAAAAAAAATCAATATAAAAAGACATTTCCATTTTCGCTATTCGGATTTCCATTCCTACCTTTCCCAAATCAATATCAAGAAAACTTTAGACCTAACTACAGAGCTAGTTTTTCAAATGACTTCCAACCTAGATTCCAATCAAATTTCCAGTCTAGATTTCAAAAGAATAGACCAGGATATCCATTTAATTCTTGCAACTAAATGTAACCAATGCTTAACCAAATGATATTGGGTTCAATTTAAGGTCAAAGTAACCCAATGGTCGAATTCTCCATAGATAAATCGGAAAGTAATTTAGGTAATAATATAAGTCAACAAAATTCCAAAAAACCGAATTCCGGGAATAAAAATTATAAGCCGGGTAATAATTCTAACAAGAACTCTATAGATAAAACAATTTCAAACGCGGATAATAAACCGGACTCAAACAAAAACGCGAACAAAACAGAATGAAACAGAGGCTATACACGGGTACCCTCGCTGCCAAAGGTACTCCGAACAGCTCTGCATAAAAAGGTTGTCGGACCGCACCCGAGATAGGGCGGAACCCTCCGAGAGGTTTCGAAGTCCCGGTCGACGCGACGCGACGCGACGGCGCGTTTCGTCAACAATGTAGGCGAGTCTTGTTCGGTCGCTAGCCGTGAACTCTGGTAGCTCTCATCACCTAGTGATGTCTCTTCTCACTGGAACCGCTCCCGGAAGGAATGCTTGCTGCCACCATAACGGCCCTAGTTAAGGCCAACCTCATCGTCGCTCAATCGACAATCCTCGTCGAGGAACTTACCATCCATTAGCACCTGCCATGGGCTAGTATTCACATGTCGGCATGTAAGTGGAAATAAATCACCTTTCTTTATCTTAACACTGCCTTTGGTTTTTATTACATTTTACCTTCATGCAGGGCATTCTATATCCCATTTCCCTCCTTGGCATTACCTACTTGATATAGCATGAGTACATGTCCCGCCAGACGATTCCACTACACAGAGTATGGGCTTGTGAAAATATTCCTTTTATAAGGTGGGCTTCAAATGACTATATGCATTTAGTAATGGAGCGTTACTGTTCTCGTAACGAGATTTTATGCATTCTTCATCTGTCATGAGGGAAAATAAGTTGAGTCACGGCGTTCATTCAGTAGAGTGATACTGGATTTTAAACCCAATCTCTAATGAGATATTAGAAATCACCAATTGTCATCATTATGACCCGTGACACAATGGGTGATTCTGCTCAGCAGAATCACCTTTTCCCTACTTGAATCTATTGAAAGAATTACACACAAAAATCTCCTAACGAGATACAATTTGCTTATAAGTTAAAGTATCTTATTGAATTGGGTACTTGCCCATAAAACTCAATTGACAAAAGTACAATTATTATTCTCTTTTGGAGTACTGGGACTAATAATTTTTACCCATAACTAGAACTTACAGTACTCGAGAATTTGATAAAAAGAAAACGTTTATCCCACTGAGCCATGCTCTTAATAAGAAAAGACAGAAAGCGTCCTTTCAAATGTCTGGACGAGGTGCTAATTGCTACGTAAACATACGATTTCGCATCAAATCGTATTTACGTTCTAATCTTATATTTCTCAGAGAGAGATTTAAATGGACTATACGTCCTTCCTATCTAACCTGAAATTAAAATAAAAATCTCGAACGCGCATCTAATTATCAGGACCTATCAGGTATCTCTAATAGGGAACCGCAGTTCTTCTCTTAGAGCTGGTGCTCTTGCCGACGCATCGGGAAAAAGACAAGCTTTCTTGCCGGGAGCGGCTATTTAACCGCTCACCCCTCTGGTAGCCAGGTAAGTCCCCACTCCGGTGTCACCTATGCTACCTGTGCGCTCTGCTGCTGGTGGTAATTCGCAGAAGGTTTACCGTATACTATTTACTATATCGGTAAACTCTATCGCTACCTTATCGATTTCTGATATGTTACGTTCCTCAAAGATGGAACTCCTCAGTAAAAAGCAGTGATAACCCGCGGCTGCAACCGACTTTAATAGAAGAACACGCATTTGCCTGGACGTCTTGCGTGGAAAGAAGAAAACTGCAGAAAAGCATCTTCCGGGTTCAGCTGGTTTTTTGACAGTCTGAATGTTTCAATCGCTTCGACATCGTGATGCGTGAGCAAAAAGGCAGAAGAGCCTATATCATCGATATGGCTTGTCCACTTAACCGATATTTGCAGGCAACCTATACAGCCAATATCCATAAGTATAGCGAGCTAAGACATGAACAAAAGGAAATATGGAGGAATGTGAAACATGCATCAGAGAGCAACCGACTAGAAACCTGTGGAGTGACAAATGGTAGATCTAAGAAAGCATCCAGAGGCGACTAATGTCACCTTTAGCGCTTGCAGCTGCTGTGCAAGGACAACGTCAGTAAAATACGAACTCCAAGCTACAACATGCTTCTAATTTTGTACCTACTACAGCATTATCGAAAAAGATTCATGACATCGCAAAAGATTTCACACATCCTATTAAATTAATTTATAACATCCTCATCTGATAAGAACTTGACTTAGTCAATGGCTGATGACAAAAAACCGTGTTCACCCGAAAAACATGTTAATAATAAAAAAAAATAGTTTAACTTTCCACGAAGTATTTGCATTTTCAACCCGGAAATACGAATTTTCATTACAAATGATAATTTTCAACCCAGTAGTTGAATTTTAAATCAAAAAAGATTTTATTTGGATTTGCGATTAGAAAGTTAATTTTCAACTGAATGAAAAATCGATTTCAATTTAGAATTAAAATACTTGGTTGTATCTTTCTAATTGAAACTTCCACTATTTCGTTAAAAATTAATGTATTTCGTTAAAAATTGGTTTTTCTTGGTGAAAAAGTATTCTTCTTGCTTAAATGTTCATCTTTTTGGTGTAACATTCAACTTTTTGATAGAAAGTGAAACTATTTTGTTGAAAAATCATCTGTTTTGTTAAAAATTTAAAGTTTTCTAAAACATTGTCTGTAGGTCCTAGGAAGCTGAAAATCTATCAGAAATGTGAGTTGGATATAAAATCAGCTGAAAAAAACACTTTGAGAAAGAAAAAACTTATTTCCAGAGTTTTATAACCCAATATAAGTCGTCGAATTCCCGCTTGCGTTTCATGAATATTAGGTCGTTCATGACTAACCTATATCTTTCAATGAAAGGTATATCAACTGTCTCTTGACAGATCATAATGGAGTGATAATCGGACTTATATGATCGGCTTGAATAAATAATCGGTTTTTGAGATCATAATGATCTGACTCGGGTTCATGTATCATAACTCAGATCAAGATGGCTGAATTTCTTGGAGCATTTTATCTCATATTTAGGTAGATCATGACATCCGCATCAAAAAGTGGCGGGTATTTTGTTTATTCCCCGGACAAACCTAAAAGCAGATCAAAATGATCCAAATGGATAGATCATTGTGATCGTCGGAGCAAAATGATCTGCAATACAAATTATACGCTTTTTTTACTGTGTTGATTGTAGCAGATGTCGGTCATGTAAATGTTAGACGTACTACTCGAAAATTAAGTGCGAATATTCGGCGGTAGCCTACTGGACTGTCGTTGACTTCTTGTTTGGTCATAGTGCTAATATTGTTGTTGTGCATGTCTACTTTCACCCGCCTTCGACCGAAATTATATATTCCACCAAAATAACCTCCGTCCTCCCATATTGCAAAAGCTTTACCAGCTGATGTTGACAATACAACATATTCTTTCGTTGAAAGGCGTTGAAATTCATTAGGTCCTAATCTTCTTAGAATTTGTTGATCGGGAGGGAATACGTGTCTTCGAAGTTCAAACTCTCGGCGTGGATTAGTCCAGGGAACAATCCGAATAAGCTCAAGGTGTTCAAGTCCAAGAAATCCAAGTATATCAGAAGTAGGCCTTGGAGGAGGAGACCTGGACCTGGTACGAATATCAGGCTCCCCAGGTGAAGGAGGTCTGACAGAAGAAGAAGAAGAAGAAGAAGAAAAAGAAGAAGGTCGGCTATGATTTGGGCGAGAAGTATCAGGCAAACGCTCGTCATTTGGTAAACACTCAAACTGCGAACTTAATTCTGTAAGAAGAAATTGAGGTCTATATTATCAGATAATAACGACAAAACCCTTAAAATCCTTTATAATATTCAGAAATCTTTTAAAATTCCGTTGAATCTTTTGAAATCTTACGAAAACCCTTAAAATCCTTCATAATATTCAGAAATATTTTAAAATCCCGTTAAATCTTTCAAAATTTTACGATAAAAAGTAGAAATTTACTTGCAAATATTATAAAATTGACAAAACGTCTGCGCTTTAAGTGATTGTTATATTTGTTTTTATTTCAGATTAAAAAGGAAGTTTATTTACTTAAAGCTCTATCGGTCTAAAGGAACACATTCTCATAACAATACCCTCACACTTTTGTAAAGTCCAGAGAAAAACGCTTAATTGCTTAAGGAATAGTTTTGGTTCAACTTACTGAAAATGCTATCAAAAAATCCAAAGTTCCATTTGTGGTCTTCTCGTGACTTTTTTATATCGTGCTACGAATTGCCGTACTTATAATTTTGAAATGTGAAAAAAATGGTTAAAAATTTTTGAAAATGCCTTAACTTTTTGAATTTTTATCAAAAATAGCTGGCTAACGAACTTGTTCTTTTCTTTTAGGGCTTAAAAAGATGTACAAAAGCTCAATCCAATTTGATCATTTTTTCAAAAGTTATCGTGCCTACAGACGGAGAGACAACAGACAGATACCTTTCTAAAAATCGTTTTTTCTAGCTCAGAGGGTCTTATTAGAATGAGAATGTAAAAATGCATAAAAAGGTAGCCAGTGGGAAGGACCAATTGAATACTCAGAAACCTTGGAACTTTAACAAATGAAAACTTGTAATTTAAACAAGAATATTTTGTAAAATTAACCTGTTTTTGAAAGTGAGCTTAACCATTAATTTGTTTAACCTAGCGATTGTTAAATGTTTTTTTACCATTTTTATTAATTCAATTTGTTCAGAAGTTTAATCTGATAATGATAATTATGAGGTAATATTGTTTAAATAGTATTATTTATTTTTATTTTTACGGGGTAAACCTAAATTCGGAAAATATTTTAAACACAGTCAGTGCTGATGCTGAGAACAAAAAGAGCAACAGGCGAAACACCTAGCTGATCACATCTTTTTTATTACAACTGTCGTAAAAAATGTTGGCTAACTTATAGTTTTGAGAACTGATTTCTATTGTAAGATAATACGCTGAACTACCAAAAGTTGAAAATCAGAAATCATTGTGGATTATTTTGAAATGGTTCTTGAGTAAATGAGTAATAACTTCTATAAAAATAGAGATTAGTTTAACGTGTAAAGATATACTATGAGCATAATGTTACATTTACTAGACGTTTGTAGAAAAGTTTCTAATTCAAGAGATTATTATTACTTTCGAACTGTTAATTTAATATTATTATAGTATTAATTAACGCTTCTATTATAATGTTTTATATTTTGACTAGGGTTACCTTGATGACTTGCACGTTCGCTACTCGTGCCAAAATTTGCCAGAAAGTCCCTTGTCTTGGGCGGCATACCTGATGATATTTCTGTAAAAAGGCAAAGAAGAATTATAAATTTCTAATATTAACAATGTATTATCAAGATTCGCGGTAATTATTCATTATAAATGCTTATAATTGTATTCAAAACACAATTATTATTTTCACAAAAAGCTTAACCGATTAAACCAGAAATAGAAAAACTAAATTTGGATAACATCACATGATGTTTGATTGGAGTCAATTTTTATTCACGACTAAAATGCAAATTATGCAAATGCGTTAGTTATCGCCAGGCACGTAACCAAGTATTATTACGAGAAAAGTTTACTAATTTGATAAGGGTTATACGAAAAATATTGAACGATCTGACAATTACTAATACAGTGACGATTACCAGTTCAGTTTTTGAACGACATGGACACGAATCAACATCCGCCATTATAACGTATTTAAATTTTTAAAAGTTTAATTAATGGATTCTGTAAATTATGTGACGTATATTTTACTGCAATCATAACAATTATGACTTCAAAATTACCTATATTTGCCACCATGTTTCGTTTGTGCTTTATCTTCAAATTTGAAAATAAAATCTTTTATGCCAGCTTGAATCAAGTCGTCATTTCGTCCAAACAATCCTCAAAATAGCCATATTTTTTTAATATTTCAAAAACCGTTATTTTCAGAGAAAAAATGCATGCAGAATTTAAAGCGTAATAATTTAAAAAATTGATTAAAATACTCTGATAACCCCGGATTTATTAGTTCTTCTCCTCAAGGATTTTTTTTTCTCCAAAATGCAGAAAACTTACAGTGTCGAATTTTAAAAGGAAAACTTTTATATGTATTATTTACTTACCAACTGAATATAAAATAATTTCCAAAGTTAAAATCAGAGTATAAAAAATCTTAATTTTTTCAAGGTGTAGGAAAAAATGATTAACACAGAACTTTGAGAACAGCATAAATAATGAATATTCTGATGTTTCGTGTATTTATACTGTCCTGCGATATTTATATTTCCCCTTTCCCGTGCGTAAATTGCGTATAAGGATAATTTCGGGGTTTGGTGACGTAGAAAAATTCAATTAGTATCACATTATTTATTTAATAGAATTTATGATCTCGCACGCATATGATTATTCTACCTTGAGAAACTCAGATAATTTATGTTTAAAGTAGACGTACAATACCGTCAGAAATTATCTAGACTTCTAGCGCGAATAGTACTTAAAATCACTGACTACTTTGGCACACGATAACAATTGGAAATTGTTACGCAGTTTTCGTGAATTCTCTCGCGGAAATGTATTTTTACAATAAATTTTAATGAAGACACAACGATCTTCTCGAACATAATTTGAAGGGTTTGCCCCAGAATCATGATGACGAAAATTACACAAAAGTATTGAGGAACATTTTCCAACATTTGGCAAGTAATCCACACCATTCAAGATAGTTACGTAAATAATGTATTATCAAGACTCGCGGTAACAAATTACAGATATCTAAATTTGTTCATTAAATTTGATTAGAGAACTACAATTAAAAAGTTGAGTAAAAAACATGACTTTGTAACATCCCACTCTATATAAACAACTTAAAAACAAAGCAACCTCCACCAACATAACGTATTCAATGAGTTAAAAGTTTGACTAATGGTTTCTGTAAATTATGTAATGTATATCTTACTGCAATTATAATAAGTCTAAATGCAAAATTACCTATATTTGCTATTATGTTTCGCTTTTTCTCTATCTTTGAATTTGAAAACGACATATTTTTCACCAAAATGCGGAAAAATTCCAAAGTGTAGAGTTCCCAAAATAAATTTT
This sequence comes from Andricus coriarius, assembly GCA_932066315.1. Lineage (NCBI taxonomy): Eukaryota > Metazoa > Arthropoda > Insecta > Hymenoptera > Cynipidae > Andricus > Andricus coriarius. The sequence continues at coordinate 8,509 of CAKNWT010331094.1, read as the reverse complement.
TCATATGTATTCTTTACTTACCAATGAAATTAAGAATGACATCCAAGCATAAAACTAGAGTACAAGGTATCCTCATTTTTTCAAAATGCAGGAAAAAATAATTAACGCGGAATTTTAAGAGCAGCGTAACTAATAAATTATATAATCTTTCGTGTGAATATACTGTTCTGAGATATTTGTATTGTCCCCTCCTAAGCATAATTAGCGTATATGGACAATTTTGCGCATGTGTGATTATTTTACCACGAGAAACTGAGATAATTTATGATTGAAGTAAGCGTGCACTGCCGTAAGAAATTAATTATTTCCATAATTTTTCGTCTTTTCTAGAGATTAGCCTGAACAGCTAAGAATTTGTATGATCAAAGTAAAAAATAATTAAAAATCTAAAAGAATTATATTACTCTGGATTTTCAAATAAATAAAGTTATTATTACGTACGTCTTTGTGTGTCAGGATCCCAGCGCTTCGGATGAGGACGGCAAAAACGCACAGGACTCTTCTAGGACAATATTGGTTGTAGAAGGTACAATTGTCGCTCAAAAAAATAGTTTATTTTAGAAAACATTATGTTCATTATGTTTTGCGATGGGTGGTTCATATTGCCCTGAGGTTAATGGCAGTTGTGAATGTTGCGTGGCAAACGCAACAGGTTTAGAAAATACCTCAGGCGAAGCTGGAGACTCATCCTCTCCGCACTTGTCCTGTACCTCTCTCTAAGGATTTTGGAAATTATTGTGCTCTTAGGTTTAAGGTCCTAAGTCCACAATCCCTCTCTGTGAAGGAAAGTACGTTTAGAAGCGACCTCAGCTTTCATTTTTCTTCGAGATGATACTTAAACGCTTAGAGCGAATATTTGAGCATTTTTATACTTATAGAATTTACGGATACATTCCGAATCTGAAAAGAGACTAAAAAGTCAAAACATATAAAATTTAAAGTATTTTATTTGGCAAAGTGCTTATTTAGATAGTGAAATATTGTCACTCATAACTTACTCAATCTCAACAGAAGAGCAGAACACATTTAGTCGTGTAAACTGGTCGAGGAAGTTAGACCCAGTAATTTTATGACTTGTCCATCAGTTTCTTAGCTTCTTATAAGCAGCCGGAACTCAACTCCCTTACCTGGTTAAGAAAGCGGCTAAGCCTGCAGGCAAGCTCAGAGAACATCTCACAGGCTAGAGAATCTTTCAAAGCCTTCAAGTTTCTGTGATTATAATTCTGTGAAGTGATTTTCCCGACTGGGTCGTCTTCTGGTGTTGTGAAAAGTGACAAGCCGGAGGACTTATACCTCCAGTTGCGTCGGGATCGATTGTTCTAAAAGAGCAATCGTGGTCGTCACTCCCGGGGCCTACATTTGACCTAATTTTCCAACCAAACCTGAACAATTTTTTGGATGCAGTTAAGATGACCTGTGCGTCGGATTCGGTGATTCAAGCTCTGATGAAAAGTTGTTCAGGTATTAAAAATCGATGTACATTTAATTGGATTAAAATCGACAGAAATTCAAGTAAGTGAAAACCATCAGTAATATGCAGGTCGCAGTTGTCTTAAATTGTGACTCAGATCCTTTTTTCCGTCGATTGTCGTAGCATTAAATTGAGAGTGTGCTGCTCCTTCGTTCCCCCACGCCGGCAGTAATGATTTCATGAACACAAAGAATTGCTTAAAAGTTAAATTAGCCTAATTCCAGCAGTTACAATACATTGTATATAATTGCACTAGGCCCAATTAAATTGATATTAATTTGTGTAAAGTAGAAAAGAATATACACATATGATAATTAATCAGTGGGTTTTGCAAGGCTGATTATTTTCCATTTTGAGTATAAGAACAAAAAAAAATATTTAAATTTATTTTACCTGTTGTTTATGCAATTTCTTATATCTGAACCAAGAGGATGACGGACTTGGTTCTTGTGATTCTGGTTCTAAATATCTTTTGTATCCTGGAGATCTTAATTTGTTCATGATATTGGTAAATATATGAAATATAGTCTATATTAAAATAACAGTACACGAAATATTTATACGTTCAACATTACTAGTAATATTTACAAATTATAGTTATAAACGTAAAAAGATTCTAATGCTTTGAATAAGTAACATGAAAGATTTATTTAAGATCTTCATGTTTTATTAGGTTTCAGTAGAAGTTTTCATATTTATTAATCATAGGCATTTTCACTTAAGTATTAATTTTATGTGACAAATATTATAATTATGCACTTGTTCACAATGTTGTGATACTCGAGGTGTGCATTTAGACCGGAAAAACACAAATATATCTGAAATTCTGATAATTTTTTAGTAAAATGAGAAGATTTGAGTTTGTGGTTAAAGCTTTTACAATACACTCTATGATACATAATTATAGTTGTCAGCTGTATCTTAACCTCCGAAAAATCAATATAGTTAAAATATTTCAAAACAGGTATAGAACATTATTTTAATTACAAAGTTTATTTACTTTTTTCATTAGAATTTTACTGTGAGTTACATTGAGCCTTTATTTTTTTTTCGCTTTCAATTATAAAATATGCAGAATTAAAAAAGTAATACTTACGTCGATCGACTTGTTGTGAAGTTATTCAACTGATCAGCTCGAATGAAAAAAATTGAAGTTAACGATCTCAAGAAAACAGCAAAAAAGTGGATTGCATATGTTGATTTGGAGTTTTCTAGGTGAAAATCGTGTAACTTAAGCGCGAAGACAAAAGTCAATAGAAAAGCCCGACAAACCACAAAGAGTTGCCAGATCAGGTTATGCCACCTAAATAGTGACTTCTGCGCAGCGAAAGATGCGCCACCGCACCACTTCGTGATCTACAGAATTTTCCGTTACAAAATTTGATAAGCCGTAAGACTCGTATATTGGTAAAATTTTATCTCATTAAAAAATCATTGCAATAAGAAATTAAAAAATACGGCTAAAATATAAAATATGGCTACATCTTATGTGTTTTCTCGAAAATTTCCCTCCTTTAGCAAGTATAACACAAAGTTCAATATAGTTGGGTAAATTTTCCTAAGTTTCATCAAATATTCTACAATTATTATTAGGGAGTTTTTTCCACGATAATTGAGGAAGGGTCCGCAAACATTGAGAAATATTTCCAGAAATTGCTCGAGGAAATTTTCACAAGAAGGTATTATATGATCTGAAAATTTATCCTCGCGGATTTCATCAAATTTTGACGATTCTAGACATACTGATTGAGAAAAAATGTATTTCAAAAAGATCTGCAAAATTGAAACCATTTTGTAAATATAATACATAGTTTTTGTTTCAATCGCGAAAAACTGTTAAAAAATAACAATATTTATCTTCTGCTTAAACTATTTAAGACACGAAAGAATGTCCACAAGAAGAAAGTACATTTCAGAAAGACCTATACATTTCATATTGATCAATTTTCAACAAGATACTTAGTTTTCGCTATAATTATAAAAATTGCATTAAAAGTAACAAATTTAAAGTGAAAAGCGACGCAAGATACAATTAAATGTTAGACGGCGAAATATTTCGCCTATAACAGAAGTCTCAGGCAGATGTTCATACATTATTGAAACATACATTATTATAGTTACATATAATAGATTTGAACCCAATATAAAAAATTGTCCTCGAAAAACTGAATTAATGGCGTAGGAGGTTTTGGATTACATGGTTTACATGTACTACTTTATAATTCCGTGAGAATGATCGGCGGGAACCTACTGGACTGTCGGTGATTTCCTCTTTGGTCAATAGGGTAATCTTTGCGTCGTGTATGTTTATTTTCACCCGTTTTCGACGAATATTATATATTCCAGCCAAATAACCTTCGTCCTCCCATATTGCAAAGGCTGCACCAGCGGATGTTGATAATACAAAATATTCTTTCGCTGCAAAAGGCTGAAGATCATAAGGCCCTTCCAGCCTTCTAATTGGTCGATCGGGGGGGAAAACGTATCTTCGAATTGCGAACACAAGGCCCGTATTATTCTCGGGAATAATTCGAATACAATCAAGTTGTTCAAGGCTATGAATTCCAAACAAATTTAATAGCTCGAAACTAGGAGCCCTTGCAGAAGGAGACCTGGATCTGGTACGATGAGGTGGCTCCTCAGGAGGAGGTCTGCCAGAAGAAGAATGAGAAGGTCGGAAACGATTCGCATGAGAAGCATCAGGAAAAGTATCGCTACTTGGTAAAAATTTCGATGACGAACCTAATTCTGCAAGAAGAAATTCCAATATATACATATATTGATAGAGTTATGGATTCTATGTGCGATGAAAAAATCGATAGAGGAAACACAAAAGAATGATTCGTTTATTAATTTAACGTGGAATTTTCCAAAAATTTAAATACATTTTACGGGATTGGCCAGATTTCCAATACATTAATGGATTGCCACGTATTTGAAGGGATTCCAAATAATCTCTATGGTCTTTAAACGGTTTGGTCAGATTTCATGGGATTTCAAATAGGTTCAACTGATCTACAAAAATCTTCTCTAATTTTGAGGACGTTTAACGGCTTTTAAGAGATTTCAAAAAATTCTGAAGGCTTTTCAAAGATTTCATGGAATGTCTAGAGAACTTTGGAAAAGAAATTACAAAGACTGTAATGAGTTTTAAGAGACAACATTTTTAAATACATTTTTTTTAATTTCAAAAAATCTTAAGAGATTTTAAAGATTGTTCGAGATTTCCGACAATTCTAAGATATATTAGGGGGTTGACGGTTTTCAAGAGTTAGTAATAATTCCTTTAATATTTTTGTCTAATTTATTCCAAAGCTGATTATTTTATAATTGTGAAAAAATAATAGGAAATGCATTATAAGAAAATAATTATAGGCCTATACTCGTTTCCCTATGATATTTTGTCGAAGGGGTCCACTTGCAAGAGAGGATTTATTAGTATGCACTTTCAAAAGTATTTCTGATTTTTTTTTTATTGTGCAGAAATATCGTATAGAACGGCATGTTTATAAAGAAAAAGAAATTACAAAAAAGGTGAAAAAATAAAAATAAAATTCTGTTATTGTATACTTTTCCGATAATTTTTCTTTAAAACATTAAAAACAAGGTCCCAGGCGTATACAATATTTTCTAGTTCAAGAGATTGTTTTTAAAATGCTGATATAAAAACAGTTAGTTAATAACAACACTTGTGTTATCAATTTTTATTGTTACTAGTAATACCTTGATGATTCGCACGTTCGTTGGTCATCCCAAAATTCGCTAGAAGGTCCCTTGTTTTTGGCAGCATACCTGAGGATATTTCTGTGAAAAGACCAAAAAGGTTAATGAATTTCTAATGCTAATTATGTATTAAAAATAATCAAATTAGAATTCGATCATTCCATTTTATTTTGTAGGAATCAGTTTCAGCCTATCAAGATCGGAGATATAGTGAATCGCAGCCAAGTAAAAAAAAACGCGAATATGTGTTTTGGATGTAAATCATACCTCAATATCAGCTTTAATTTTAAAATCAAAGTTTGCCAAGCGATTGTGTAACGTTGTCAACTTTATTTAAACAATGATAGCAGGCTAATATGAAATTTTAAAATAGTCTACGTCACCTGCACATATTATCTACATATTCAAACTATTGTGTCCTACTTCAAAACGAAATTAAATTTTAAAATCGTTATTTATGGAAAAAAATATGAGGTGAAATTTACAGGGTGGTGATTTTGAATAATTTATATTGATTACTATCATAGATTTACATGTACATGCATGATTGTATGATAGTATGATAGTATGATTCTACATACTATCAAAAATGATATTAATTTATTCGCTACTTACCAATGAAATTAAGCATAACGCCCAAGGTTAAGACCAGAGTCCGAAAGATCCTCATTTTTCCAAGATGAAGGAAAAAAGGTTCAACACAGAAATTTGATATCAGTGAAACTAATGAATTATCTGATGTTTCATGTGTATATACTGTTCTGAATTATTTGTCTTTTCCCCTTCCCGAGCATGAATCGCGTACATGGATAGTTTTGTGGCTTGGTGATGTGGAGAATTTGTATTAGTATCACAATATATAGCCCTGATATCTTGAATAAAAACTTGCGCATAAAGGTCCAGCTCACTAGCCGATCTTCCCCCAGTTAGACAAAATAGTGACTGCAATTGCCTTAGTTTGCTGGAACACTGACAGATCTTGCCTTAGTTGCGCGAGTCACTAACTGATCATGCTTCAGTTCGCCAGATCACTATTTCTGATTATGGTTTTGACGGTTCGATCACAGACAGATCTTGCCTTAGTTGGCTTCATAACTCACTGATCATGATTTTTTTGGTTGGCTCTCCATCTGATCTTGTCTTAGTTTGCCAGATCACTCTCTAATCATAAAAATGTTGACTCCAAAGTAACCTAAATTTGCTATCATGTTTCGCTTGTTCTCTGTCTTTAAATTTGAAAATAAAATATTCTCTTATGTCAGCCTTAATCAAGTCGTCATATTGAGTAAACAAACCTCAAAATAGCGACATTTTTTAAAATACTCTAAAATCGTTATTTTACGAGAAAAAAGTCGCGCAGATTTTAAAGAGTGATATTTTAGAAACTGTTGAGAAGATATAGCAAATACTGGGCAAAAACTTTACATAAGTTTTGGGCAGATGTGCAGAAATGGTTGAAACATACATTATTAGAGTTACAAATAATATATTTTAACATAATGTAAGAAAAATTTTTCCCAGATAACTGAATTAATAGTGTAGGAGATTTTTGATTACGCATGATTTACATTTACGACTTGATAATTCCATGAGAATACTCGGCGGGAACCTACTGGACTGTCATTGATTTCTTCTTTGGTCAATGGGGTAATCTTTGCGTCGTGCATGTTTATTTTCACCCGTTTTCGACGAATATTATATATTCCAGCCAAATAACCTTCGTCCTCCCATATTGCAAAAGCTTCACCAGAGGATGTTGACAATACAATATATTCTCTTGTTGAAAATGGCTGAAGATCACGAGCTGTTACCATCCTTCGAATTGGTCGATCCGGAGGGAATACGTATCTTCGAAGTTCGAACACTCGGCGTGGATTACTCTTGGGAATAAACCGAATAAGATCAAGTTGTTGAAGGCTATGAACTCCAAATAATTTGAATAGCTCAAAACTAGGAGGCCTTGGAGAAGGAGACCTGGATCTGGTACGAAGAGGTGGCTCCTCAGGAGAAGGAGGTCCGTCGGAAGAAGAAGAAGGTCGGCTACGATTCGGACGAGGAGTGTAAGGGAAAGGATCGCCATTTGGTAAGCGCTCGAACTGCGAACCTAATTCTGTAAGAAAAAAATCCCTAGATATATTGATGGAGTTGTTAATTCTAGATGCGATAAAAACATCTAAAAATGAAATACAAACGATTGATTGGTTTATTTATTTAACGTGGGATTTTAAATCATTTCAAGACATTTTTCAGGATTACCCACTTTTTAAATACATTGAAGGATCTCCACGAGTTTCAATGGATTCCAGAGAAGCTGCATGGATTTTAAATTTCATTAGATTTTGAAACATTTTAAAGGAATTCCAAAGGATTTCAGGCTATCTCGAAGTGCTTTCATGCAGCTTAAGGTTTCTTTAAAGGTTTTACGGGATTTTGAAAGATTTTGACAATTTTAAGGTATCGTAACTTGTTCCAAAGAATTTCAAGAGATTCCAAAGATTTTAAGGAGTTTTAAGACATTTTACGTAACTTTACAAGATTTGAAGGATATTTTTGAATCTCGAATGATATCAAATATTTGAAGAGATTTCGAAGATTTATAGGCATCTGAACGGTTTTTAAGCAAACTTTAATGAATGTGTCTGAGAGTAATTTAAGAAATAATTTTTTATTATTTTTTATTTTCAAGGAATTTTAAATGATTCTTGCAGATTGATAACAATTTGAGAGATTTGAAAACAATACAAAAGGTGTTACAAGGTTTGAAGAGATTTTTACGGATTTCAAATTTTTAATAGATTTAGAAATTTTTCTAATGATATCAAGAGATTTTGGTAAAATCTTACGCGATTTTAAAGGTATAAAGGGAATTCATAGACTTTTTCTGCGCAAAGGAGATTTTTGCATAATCGATAATTTGGTGTACTTCCATATAACATTATTAGTTGTCTAAAATAAACCGTTTTCTCGTAGTTGATCTATTTTTACATAAATTTCTTGAATATTTTTGTATCAATCATTCCGAAACTGATTATTTTACAATCGTGACAAAATTATGGAAAATTCATTAAAAGAAAATCATTATAGTCCTATACGGTCTTTCTATAATATTTTTTCGGTTATGGTAGGTTATGGTATACTTTTTCAAAAATTTTCTTTAAAACATTTGAAAACAAGGTAATGCGTGTAGAATTTCTTCTCGTTCAATAAATTATTAATAGGCTGAAAATGGTGGTATAAAAACTGTTCATTAATTAAAACATCTGTTTTACCCCTAGCGGACCGAATGAACGGAACGGATACGCTACAGCGTATCTT
>CAKNWT010331088.1:0-15359 GCA_932066315.1 Andricus coriarius | reverse complement strand
ATTTCTTTGATTTAAAGAAAACTTTGTTTGACTGAGAGCCAATACATATTTTTCTTTGATTCAAAGAAATTTTCTTTCAGTAAAACAAACTTTTTTCTGAGTGGCCGATACAGAATGGCTTTTTACGTAAATTCATAAGTGAAGCAACTTTTTGGTCAAATAATGAGATTGAGAACCGTGGTCCAACAATAGGCGGCATTGTTGTACAGCACCTTCATTATTTATACTATCCACCATAGCCGTAGATAACAGATTCTCTGATGTTATTTCATTTTCAAGAAGATTGTGAGCCACTATTGCACTTGTTTGTGCGGTGATTAGATTCTCATCAATTTAAGCAAAGAGATTCCTTTTTGCTGAATTTAAATCTTTCTGTAGGAGATAGATTCAGAAAAACTTCACACGAAATAATGCTATCCTGGTCCTCACAATGGGAACACGAATTTGGTGAGCTGGCTGCTGCAAAAAGGTGCTGCGGACGATTATTTGATCGTGAGTGAGAAGCGGAATACTTTTCAGTTGTGTTAACTGGTTCAGAACGCGGTTGAGCCGATTTCGTATGATCTGATTGCGCTCTACGCTGTAAAAAGGCGATAAGTTCTTGAAAGGTTGGGAGCTCCGATTCACAAGAACTTTCTTCCCATTTTTCTAAAGTGATGGGGTTCATTTTATTTTGTATTAATACAATTAGAAGGCTCTCCCATTTATCGGCTGATTCGTCGAGAATTTTAAGGGCTCTAACATGTTTCGGCACATTATTTAGTAGAGCTCTAATGGAAAAGTCTTTAGACATAAAAGGAATATTCAATAAATCTTGAATATGCTTTTGACGTATCAATTTACGACTGTCGTAAGTTTCCTTTCGGCGGCTTCGCCCTTTAAGCAATTTCGCAAGTGTCTAAATTTTAGAATAGACGATAGCTTTTCCTTCTTGTCGATCATTGAGGAAAAAACATCATGGACACCGAGCCACGTATGAAAGACGGCAGAGACGCGCGCGTAATTACCTAAAAAATTGGTGGCAGAATTATAAATCTCAAAATAGTGTTTACCGAATTCGTTTCTCGCTTCATCATCCAACCCTTCATCCGTTAAAGTTCCCTCCCCTAAATCTTCTAATTCCGATTACACTTTCTCAAAACTTTCTCGAGACTCATCCAGCTCAGCTGCATGCTTTGCTAACGACGTATATTGAGTCTCAGGATTGTAACTTTGGAGGAACTGTGCGAAAAGCGTTAATTTTCGTTTTATAACTCCACGCTCTTTTCTCAATATTTTCACTCTTGCTGCGATTTCAGTCATTTTAACAAATTATTTGAAAGAAAAGCATTTGCATATGAAGGAAAGGAACATAAATTATTCATTCCATATGTAGAGGTGCAGGAAATCCTTGAGAATATACAAATCGTTGATGTTATCCAATGTAGCGGATGTCGTACGGAACCCAAAATGTGTGATATTGACTGTTGGCATGCAATAGCTAGTTACAGAATTCAAAGTGTGAAATACTCGCTGCTGATGGCCAATAAGTGGTTGCAGCACAGAATCTAATATGTGAGAATATTCTCTGCTGATGGCAAATAAGTGGCTGCAGCAGGAGTCACGAAAAGTTCTCACTGAGTTCTGATAGAAACAATGTATTGGTCAAAGTTCTATTTTCCAGAATAATCACTGGTTTTGCACTTGCACCTGCACAGAACACACAGAGTTTATCACGGTAAGAAAAAGTCAATTTTAGAGTCAATTTTAGGCACTGAATTGTGATTATTATATTATTAATGGTGAATGGTAAAATATCCGTTGTCGAAGTACCAATGTTTTGTGTACCGAGCCTAGTTTAAAGCGGTGTTCTTCGAACCTGATTAAAAGTATATACCGGCAGAATTAGGTTCAACACAGTAAAAACTTGTGAGATAAGGTATATGAACGGCAATATATTTAATATAGTAAACATGAGGTCAAGTACAATATTTGACTTCTAAATTGCGAAGCGTAAGCTGTCACCTCTGCCGAAGACAAGTAATATTTGATTTTGAATGGCACTTAGATGGTACACGGAGGCAAGAGAGAAATTTTGGTCGCACATTTAGAGGAGAGGGTAACTTGAGTGGAAGGGATGGCTAGGACAGCCCGTTGTCAGTGGGGGTGTATCGGGGAAGCTAGGTGAAGACCCAAAGGGAAACTTGTGGAATTTTCCATAATCCGAAGACATAGTGATGGGCTAGCTGACCTTCAATAAAACAATTAAATGGAATAGCAGTAGAGACTTAAAGGATAATAGGAGAAATGCATAATAAACCTTAAGATTTAAAAACTAGCAATCTCGTAGGCAGATGTTGGAAGCTATAAACATAAAAGAAACAGTTTGCCAGGAAAGTTAGGGTAAAGCGCGTTCCAAACATAAAAGTATATAATACAAATGAATTGCAGGTAAACGTACAGATGGTCGAAGAGGGAAATTTGAAATACACAAAATATAAAATAAATCTAAAATTATGAAGTAAAAAGTACAACTGTAGAATCCTTACGTTCTTGCGCGTAACAACAACTGAATACTTTATTAATTTTCATGGACCGTATGACGAAAACAACACATTCATACATGAATTGACTTCATTAAAATAGTTCAATTTTCAACCAAATAGATCATTCCCAACCAAAAACATGAATTGTCATCAAAGAAGTTGCATTTTCAAAACACAAAGATTTTCAAGTAAAGTGTTTAGGTTTTCAAATTCAATTGGAAATTAATCAGTTAAATATTTCCCTCAATTTCACCTACCAATAAAAAATTATTAAATTCTATCCAACCGTATCAAACGACTACACCCTATTCTTTAAAATCTTTTGAAAATGTGAAAATCTCTCTTAAAATCTTCAAGTCTTAGAAGTCCTAAATCAGGCTAGAATTCTTTGAAATCCCCGAAAATCCTTGAAAATCCCTGTATACTCAATAAATTCTTCTGAGTCATTTTGAATTGCTTGCAAGTATCCTAAAATCCCTTCTTATTTTATTGTCTCTCATTTAATTTTGAAGCTTTCTATAAATCCTTGAAAATTGATATCTTGAGCTTCTTTGTAATCTGTTAAATAATCAATATGAAACGCTTCAAATTCTCAAAATTTTATGTAGAAATAGATTACATTTTCAAAAAATTTCAAAGAATTTCCAGTTTGTTAATGAATATTGTTTCGATAATTAATAACCATTGTAAATTTAAAAAATACCACCGAAAAGTATAATTGGTAAAACATTCTTAGTCGATTTCCTAAACAAAAATTCAGCTTATTTGTTCAAAAATAGCCAAAATCGAAATTTGCTTCTGAGACGAATTGTTTAAATAATTAATAGTTCTGGTATATTTGCAAAGCAGCGTAGAAAAAAGTAATTCCATCACATTTCATACGAAATATTTGGTTTCGAAATATCTAAATATTGCCAATGACAGACGATATAACATAATACGTACAATCCTAAATTAATCAACTTATTTATTTCTTCGCTTCTAATTCGTGCGGGAAAAAATCTTATATTCCAATAAAAGTTACAAATTACTGAGAGTCGAATTTAATTTAAATTACGATTAATTTAAATTCCAATCGTATGGAAGCCACTGTAGCTTTATTAGTTTGTAATTAGTATAATTTTATTGTATAGAAATTTAAATTTAAGCAGGAATTTTAATTTGATAACTAGGCAATCCAAATTGAGAACAAGTTATAAACATGCGTAGCACACTAATTTTTTAATTGAAAATACTTTTGAAAAAAAAAAAATTAAGATACTGGCCAAATTTGAATTTAAAAATTCCTTTTAAAATTTTATTTAAATTAAAAGACTAATTTACTGAATTTGAACAATTAAAATAATTTTGTCGAGAATGTTGATGTTTATTGTTAGCTTGAGGGTGAGGTAAAGTGTATACAAATACATTGTCACAAACAGTTGAAAAAACATTTTTATTAAATCTGTAAACAATTACATCATTTCAGGTAGGAACACAATTTACAATGAGAAAATAGTTTCCTCCGGTTAGTATGGGCGGTTGAAAAATTATATGTAGAAATATTAATTAATAATAATTGAAAATGTACTGAAATTTCTCTTCGCCTTACCAAATTATTTCCGTAAAATAAAGTTTTTACCAAATCACACTATAGTTGAAATACCTTAAGTTCACAAGTCAACACATTTTTTTCACCCAGGCACCCATTTGTATCAAACCCAATAAACAATGCCGGCATGGACAAATTTTTTCAAAAAAATTAGAAAGGAAATGGTAAAGTTTGAAATTTCGTTGGCTGTTTGAATAAACATCAAAGCTTGAACAAATCAAAAAACTGACAGATCTCTTTAAATTTTAATGCGGGACTTTCCTGACTAAAAAATCCGAAATCGGTACAGAATTACGGTTTAAAAATTATTTCGAATCTGGTTTATAGACGTCGAAATGGAGTTATTGCGTAAACAACATTAATGATCTGACCATTATCCATTCTCTTGTTGAAGACTCTTCGGCGTTGGGGTTGTGGTACGTCATGAATAATAGTGTTGTATGGCAGTCGATAGTACAAACCTAAGCGATTTATAGCTTCAGAAGACATTTCTTGTATTCGTTCATGGTCATCAACTCCTTCTTCTAGGTCGTAATAAATTGTGTAAATTCCACTTCCTAGGTGAGCATATATTCCATTAAGCATTTGGGGTTTGCCCGGTAACGTGTATGTCGTGTGACCAATGATTCTATTACCCTGTATTACCGCATATATTTTATCTTCCACGGGATAATAACGCAGTGCTGTATGTAAGATTTTATCATCTGAATGTAACCAATGAGTCTCGCATTCGATTAGAACGCCAGGAACCTGTGATGGTTGCATTTTAACTACTTTATAAGCAGGATCAGGATTCAGGTCCCGCACGCAAACTGAAAAAGCAGAAAAAAGTTTTTCATGAAAATAAAACTTGTAGTTGTTCAGTATACACTAGAAAGAAGGAATAAAAATGTTTGTGTTGAAAGATAACTTCTTTTGGCAGTAATTATGTCGCTCGCAGGAGAAAATTGTTTTTCTAAAGGTTTTGAAGTGGCTGGAATAATAAGTTATTTCCTAGCGAATTGTACAATTGCGTTGGGATTACTTTGCATATATTTGTTTTAATGAAGTTGTGAGTTTTGTTTCTATCATAAATTTTTCAATCATGAATTTTCTGTATGCTTTAAGCCTCCAAGAGTTTCTCGATATACCTTTTGTTCAAATGGAAAAAAGTCCCCATAAGTCTGTTTTATAAGGTCCTAAAAAAACCCTATCAGTGAAAAAATGTGTTTTGCGAGTTTTTGAAGTTAATTTTGGTTTATTGCATTTTTTAAATAAGAATTGTTTCTAATACATAAATGACTACTACATAATAATAATTAGATGTTTAAATCGGTTAAGCCCTTTGTGAAAAAAAGAAATGTGTTTTAAATACAATTATAGGAATATTCAATTTACATTTTGGCTTAAGAGGTGACGATTACCTATCGCACCTATCGCTGGGAACTTCTTGACATAAAATGCGGTCAAGGTATGCTAAGGTGGAAATGACTCCGACCTGGCCTGCGAAAATAAAACCCTGTGTACCTTAATTAAGCCCTGATGATCTGAGAAAAGCAAAAGTCTGCTCCTTTGACAAGGACTATTTTTCTACATTCCTGTTAAAATTTCCATGCATTTTCTTGTGTAGTAGCTCTTGATGGAATTTTTCAACTTTTGCTTTCTTCACTTCGGCTTTCAGAAGTGAAGCACCTAGATGGAGTAATGCACATTCCTCACTTCTGATGTTAAAGTTCTGTCCAAGGGTCTCGGCCGCTTGCTCCGCGGCTTTGTAAAGGAATGCTCCTTTGCCAGTCGTTTCGTGATTCCTGATCATTTTTAAGAGAAGATTTCTTCCATTTGCAACTATGTAAGCTGTACTTTGAACAATTCATTTATGAAGACATTGGAGATTCAAAAGTCCGCGTCCGCCTTGACGGCGTGAGATGTATAATCGCAGAATAAACGAATTGATATGCAAGCTTTTATGCATATACGTGATCTTACGTGTGGTGACATCAACGGCCGAAAGTTCGTTCTTCGTCTATTGAACAACTCCAAAAGAGTAGAGTAGAACCGGGACGGCAAGCATGTTAGTCGCAGATATCTTGTTTAACGCTGACAGATTAGAAGACCAAATCTGTCGAAAAAGATGCTTGTATCTGCTTCGGAGAGACTCCTTTACTGATGTTACGTCCTGAACGCGGCTTTAAGGCACGCCCAGGCATGTATAGGTCTCTCCAGTGTTAAGATGTCTAATAAGACTTATATCCACAAGCTCAGAGTCCTCGGGAACGCCAACAATCTTTCCGTTATTCAGATGAATTTCGACACATTTATCCAATCCAAATTCCATGCCAATCTCTCCTGTGTACTTCTTGACGATATTTATAGCAGTTTGAAGTTTGCTTTTACCAGAGGCATAGATCTTCAGGTCATCCATATAAAATACATGAGTGACCTTATGCTCGCGCTGGTTAGTGTCGCCACAGAGGTATCCAGAAGAATTTCGTAGTGCGAGAGATAGAGGCAGAAGTGAGATGCAAAAAAGTAAAGGGCTCATGGTATCGCCCTGAAAGACGCGCCTCTGGAAGGTCACGTCGTTCGTTATCACACGATAATTTCCAGATGAGATAGTGAATCTAGTTTTCCAAAGAGGCATCAATCTCTCTATGCATCTCACTATGTGTGGATGCATCTTCAAGCTTTCCAACAGACAGATGATAAGTCTATGAGAGGTTGAATCGAAAGCTTTCTGGTAGTCAATCCAGGCAATTGACAGGACGCGTTGATGGGCTGCAGCGTCTTTACAGACACACCTGTCAACTAGCTGGTTCTCTCGACAGCCTGCTACATCTTTTTCCAAGCCACGTTGTTCGTACATCTGACACCACACAGGCTCAATTCGCGAAACAATCCTGTTGTTTGGGACAGCTGTACAGATCTTATACAGTGTGTTCAAACAAGTTATGGGCCCGTAAAAGATGAGTTTAACAATAATTTTAAGCTTTTAACAAAAATGTTGAATTTTCAACAAATTATTTGAATTTTTAACCATATAGTTAAATTGTCCACATAAAAAGATGATTTTTTAAATGAATGATCCCAATGAGCCCAGAGTGAATGAGACTTTAATTTGAAAAGACATAAGAAGCCAACGAAACACGAGATCTTGCATGAAAAAATGCAGTGTCGTGAAGGAAGCTGGAGCAGTATGCCTGGGCAGAAAAGTGTGGCCTGGAGGGGCATTCAAAAATAGTGAGATGCATGAAAGAGCTTAGGCTCTTGTGCCGGACAAGATTTGTGATAACATCTGACAAAAGACAAGTGACTATCAGCTATACATATAAGAGTATCATATATAAGAGAGGGGTCTTCAAAGGAGACTCTCTGAGTCCTATACTTTTTTACATCTTTCTCTTGCCTCTATCTATTGTCCTCCGAGGCAAAAGCTCTGGATACCTATGTGACCCGCCGAACAGAAGAGAATAGAAGGTCAACCACCTTTTATACATGGACGACTGTAAACTCTTTGCTTCTTCGAAAGAGGATCTTAACAACTTTATGGAGGCGGTGAATAGGTACTCTGAAGCGATTGACATGAGCTTTGGACTGGACTAGTGTGCATGCGTCCACCTACACCAATGACGACTAAAAACTACACCATCGAGTGACGATCGGGATGTTCAACTCATAAGCGGAAATACCATTCAACATCTTCTTAATGGAAAAACATATACATATCTTAAAGAACCGCAAGCGGAAACCCAAGATGTGCGTGTTTTAAAAACGGCCCTTGTAAAAAGGTATCGCCACATTCTCAGAAAAATTTGCTCTTCCGAATTATCTGAAAAGAATAAGATCCAGGCGACTAACATGCTGGCCGTTACTATACTGCTCTACACATTTGGCGCAGTAAAATGGAACGTCGATGAGTTGAAGCTACTTGGCCGAAGCACATGCGAGATGATGACAATACATCAAAGTCATCATCCTAGATCTTCCGTACCTCGAATATACTTAGCTCGAGATGAAGGGGGTAGAGGCTTGCTAAGCTTGGAGTGTCTTCATCGAAAAACGGTTCTGGCTACAGCCTGCTCAGTTCTAAATAGTGCAGATTCTCTTATGCGACTCGTACATCAACATAAAGCAAAATATGTTGCGGCGTTTCTATACAGTGCCGCACATAGGGCCACAGCGGAGCTTGGCCTCCCATTTGATTCCAGCGACACTGCACATAGCCTAGCATCACTAACACCTTCGGTACTCAAAAGTCGTGTACAGAAAGCAGAACATACACTTCTACTAAGAGAACATGCTGACAAGGCCCTTCATGATAAACTATACGGCATCATACTTAGAAAATAACTATCCATAGGTCTGCCCAACAAGTTTCTCAAGTCTGCTGAATTGAGATCGGAGACTAAGGGATTTCTTTTTGCCTGTCACGACGGCGTTGCAGACATATTATTTTACCGCGAGCGCATAATGAATATACCTGTAGGCGATACTAACTGCCGAGCGTGCAAGCAAGAGCCAGAAACACTTGGACATGTTCTCAGTGGATGATCAAAGTATTCACGTTACGGGTACATCGAGAGACAAAAAAGCGGCTCTAAAAGTGTTATATTACCATCTTAGGCACTTCTTCGGTGTTGATCTATTGCTGGTCTTGCCATACGCCCAGGGGGAATTCGAGTCCATTGTGGAGAATGATCAGTGTAAGATCTACTGGAATTTCTCATTTTCCACCACTCGACGTATCAGTGCTACGAAGCCTGATATGGTCCTCCAAGATCTGAAGCCCAAGATCATTTACGTGATTGAATCCTCGGCACCAGCCGATGGTAATATCACGGCAACGGAGGAAGAAAAACGGGCGAAATATCAAGCAATTCTTTTCGAGTTAAGCAGGCTGTACCAAGGCTACAAAGTATATCTTGTAGTTCTCATAATCGGTTGCCTTAGAGGTATGAAAGCTTAATTTTTTAGCCAACTCAACAAGATTCCTGCTTGCTCGCAAAGATATTCTTAGTTAATTTTTTTTTTTAAATTGAGCTCATTCGTTGAAAAATAGACAAATTCTTAATTTGTTTATAAAACTGGTTTGAATAATTATTAATTCTTTTACATCTGCAAAGTTTATGCAAGAATCGTAAATAAGTTACGTTGCAAGTAACTATTTAAAAAAGTAACGAGGTTACCATAAAAGTTACAAGTAACGTCACTTTTCAGTAACTTGGTTACTTGCAAGAAGTTACTACGCAACTCCGATTCAAATTATAAAACAGCAAGTAAAATATTAATAATAAATTATATATATTTACCAATAGAATCAACTAGGAACGCCAAAGCGAAGAAGAGGGCATCGACAACCATCATTTTTGCTGTCCAGATTCGAGAAGGAACTACATAGACATTTTTGGGATTATATATAGTTGCTATCTCTTTTCTCCTTCCAACTTATTTCACGTCGTGAAGGGGTATTTTAGTGAGGCAAGACCGAATTTTTATTAGATATTTGCATTTCATGAATCTGTTTCTTTCTCTTTGACAACAAAAAACAGGAAAGATTTACAATACACGCATAATTTAGAGAATATATAATGAATTGTTTGTTTCGTTATCAGGTTTGTATTTGCTTCACTTGTCGAGAAGATCTGAAAATATTTTTACGAATCTCCGTGAAACCTTCCTTAAAAAAACATCATTGCTTATCTTCAAACTTCTTATTCATAAATTATTTGTACTAACAAGAATTCCTTACGAAATGTTTACCATCGATTCTGATGAAACTATGAGAATATGTTATAGAAAATCAAAAACTAAGAGAAAAGTATTTTTTCTATTTGTGGGAAGAACGTTTTGAGGTGTTGAAAATACCCTTCGAAAATGGGGTGGTCTCGCTTAACGATTCGATGGTCCCATGTACAACAACATCATATTTTTCAACCTAATAAATTATAAGAATACATATTTCTTAATGAGAATAAGGAATGAAAAATTAAATATCCACAATTTTATGAAAAAATATGTGTGGAAGTAAACCACCACAAACCATGTTTACTATCATGCGAAAAATTTCCAAAACTTATGAAAGTTAGTTTACGTATTTCGCGATTTTCGGAAAAATCATATTTTACGGGGTAACTACCATTAAACGTGTTTATTGTTATTTTGTGTAATAAAATGGAATTTTTGCACACAAAACAAATTGAAGAAGGTCTCAAATAATGAGGAAAGAAAAATAGCATTTTCCCAGCCTATAAAAAAATTTGTACGGGGTAGACTACCTCCAAATATTATCACACTCATCAAAGAAATAATCCTCATCGAAATGTCAACTTTTCTACATTATGTTTAACACTATTATATCAAATGTATATTACATTTATTTATTTACCTCAGCCTAGTATTTCTTATTCAGATAATAATTTTAAAAACTTGCGCATCCTATAGAAAAAAGAACAATTTTATAATTAAACATTTAATTGCAACTTGTGTCGTTTTTCAACAAATTTAATTTTTGTTTTTTTTGTTTTTAATCTTATTTTTCACAAATAAAAAGAAAATCTACTCGTCCTATCTAAAAATTATTAATAACAAATTTGTAGATCCTTTTTGTATAAAAAACAGTTCTCTATTAATTTTGTTTCCTACCTTGTGTCGTTTTTCAAAAAATTTAATTGTTTTATTTTAAACGTTATCTTTTACCATCAAAACAAAAGCTACACGTTCTACAAAAAATTATTTATGTAATCATTTTCATCTCTTCATATTTTTTCATATCTTGCATTGTTTGGCTTTAAATGTGAATTTTCGTTTATTCTTTTGGAATTTAAAAATGCTATAATCCCGACAATTTTCTATTTATCGAAACAAGTCGTGAGGATAAATGTTTCGAATTTTCGAGAACTATGGACAGCCGTAGATACAATTTCTGAATTTCGAGAAAAACATGGTTTCAAACATTTTTTAAATGCTCTAACTTTTTTAATTTTTATCAAAAATAGCGTGTTCACGAACTGGTACTTTCATTTTGCACCCCTAAAAAGTGTGCCACAGCACAATCCAATCCGAGTAGTCTTCTGAAAGTTATCGGGTAGACAGACAAAGATGAGAAAACCGGTTTCATCGGATTCAGGGGTTCTCGAAACGTCTGGATTCGAAGAAAACCGCTATAGTCAGTTCAAACATAAAAACAATACCTTCTCATCACGACGAGAATACAATAATGAGTTCACATGTTTTGCATTTTCCGGGAAAAAATCACTTTGCAGGGGGTGGCATTCTCACGATTCAAATATAATAAACAAAACCCTTTGCAAATGTACCATTCGTGCGGAGCAAAAAGTAATGAATTAGTTTTTTTTGGTAATACTGCATATTACATCAAAAAGTATGCTCATGAATCTCAAGAAAGTTTGCCCCCTGAAAAACGATTTTTTTCGAAAGTTGCAAAATACGTAAACTTACTTTCTTGTGGATGTATGACATATATTTTTCAAATTTTTCGTTTGAATTTAGATTTATTGGTCTATTTTTTTGTATCATTGTAAATATTTTTGGAGGTGGCTTACCAACATTCATTCTTTTTTATGAAATTGAAGAAATCTAATTTTTCATGCCTCGCTGTAAGGAACTTCTTACAATTGGTTTCGTTAAAAAATATGGTGTTTCTGTGCATGAAACAATAAAATATTTGCGTGCCACCCCCATTTTCGAAGGGCGATTATAATCCCTTAAAGTTTTTTCATTTCTTCGTTATGATGTCGTTATATCTGTCTGTCTGTCCGTCTGTCTGTCTGTCCATCTAAATACGTATGTTTTAATACCAATGCATATTATGAATTGTAATAATTAAAATTTATTGAAGTGATATATTGTTCAGTTAGCTGAGAATAAAAATTAGTGCAAAATAAGGAGCAAATATTAAAGTAATCATGAAAAATAAAATTTGTAAATTATTTTACAAAATCTGAATAAGCAGTATCAGCTTGATATACATAAATAAATATGTTATACATGTAATATAATAGTGTTGAACATAATGTAGAAAAGTTCAGATTTTGGACAAAATCGAGTGCAAAGCACGAGATACCTGATGAGAATGAAATTGCTTGCATTTCTTTAGATCACTTGGAAATTCCTTGGAGTCTTTTAAAATATGTACTACCAAATGTTTGAAATCCTTTCAAATCCCTGCAAGTCATTGCAGTCAATTTCAAGATTTTTCTATGATTCTTGAGAAAATTCGAAAAGGTTAATGAAGATTTTGGACATGTGGAAAAGGAATGCAAAATTTGAAAAGATAATTTTTTATTTAACAGAATTTTTACCAATTTCACGAAAAATTTGAATCAGTTAAAAAGATGTTTAGAACTTTTATAGATAATTTAGAAAAACTTGAAAAAATTTTTGAAATTAAAAAAATTGCCCTAAAGTTTTTCAGATTCTTATTCAACAATTGTGGAAATCTTTAGAAATGTTTTAAAATAATTTTAAATATTCTCTTTAAATTAAAAAAAAAAATTATTTTCCTATGTAACTTAAATTTTTTAGAAAAAACCGCAACTTTCTAGCAATCACCTAAGAGAACATAGTCATGAACAATAATTCAAATTAATTATACACATTCAGGATCTTCATGCTCTACTTTTCAGCAAACTTTGTGAAAATAATTAGCTTTAAATAAGGATAAATTTGGGAACTTGAAGCACTTTATTTTTATTTTATAGCTTTGCTTGTTAAGTAGAAGGTACTTTGTTGCCTTTGATGAATTATAATGGTTAAAACCTAACTAATTATTAATTAAATTTTACAGATCTGATTAACGAAAGATTTGACACTATTTCCTGATTCAATCTTCTTCAATCCAAAAAGTAGGCGTGTCACGAAAATCTCGAAAAAATTGTTGTCGCTTTTCCTGAATTCCGATTGGCATATCTGTATCATATTGTATCATATTGCTTCATATAGTATCATAGTGCATTATTATAGTGTTTCATAGTGTAACTTGGTACAGCATGCTGTATATCATATCATGCTGTATCATATTGTATGATACTGTTTCGTAATGTATTGCATCGAATCATATTGTATTATGTTGTAACATATTGTATAATATCACATTATATGAATTTGTGTCATAATTTATCATAGTGTATCATATAGTATGATAGTGTATCATATTGTACAATAAATTAACTGAATTTCATAATAATATTTTAACGCTTCTTCAAAGAATTTGCTCACAATAGATCAAGGATTGCACAGTATTTCAGAGATTTTTGCTTCAAATAAACGAAAATAAGTCACTTAAAAAGGCCAGGAATTGACAGATAGGAACATATGAACTCCAATCTAATTTCGAGAGGGAAAAGCGACTTTGTAAAAATTTACCCCACTCCACCCCTTCAGGAGGCAAGAGTGGGGGTTCATTTTTTATTTCATATCGAAATCCCAATTTTTTATCACAGATTCAGATTCTCCTTTATGAAATACGTAAGTATTTTTCAAAAAATTGTTTTCGATTCGCTATGGATGGCGCTGCAATTGCGAAAAATGTAATTGTTGATTATTCCAAAGACTTCGGTGAGTCCCCTTGCCTCTCACCAAGGGAGTGCTTGTTAGGTGAGTCCCCTTGCCTCTCACCATGGGGTGCTTGATTTCAGTGAGTCCACTCGCCTCTCAATGAGGGTGCCTTATTTCGGTGAGTCCCCTCGCCTTTCACCATCGGGGTGCTGATTTTCGATTAAAATTTTACAATAAGTGATCATAATGTTGTCCTCCCACTTCGATGCACTTGTTAATCCAAACTTCGAAAGATTCCACACAACTGCGAAGTGTTTCTGGTGTTATTTGTGCACCAGGAGACCTGTTTTGCTCGATGATGTTATCACCAGTTGTGGGCACTTTTCGATACACGCGTCTCTTTAGATAACCCCACAAATAGAAATCCGGCGCCGTAAGATCTGGCGTTCTGGCAGGCCAATTTATGGGACCTCCTCTACCGGTCCATCGTCCATTGAATTCGCGATTGAGTACTTCCCTCGCGATTGCCGCATAATGTGCTGGACAACTGTCATTTTGAAACCAGATGTTGTGTCACACTTCCAAGCTTAGGTCTTCAAGCAATATTGGAAAATTATATTCTAAAAAATCTCCAATTCTTCCAAACTAAACATTCACGGACTATGGACGCTGATGCTCAGCTTCACGCAGCTAGTGTGGATTTTGTACACTCCAATAGTGCATGTTGTGCCGATTAACGTTACCACGGTTTGTGAAAGACTACTCGTCTGTAAGCAGTACTCGAAAAAATAAATTCGGGTTTCCTTGTACCAGCTAAACCGCCCATTGACGAAATGTCTCTCGGTTATGAAAATCATTGCCCTGAAGTTCTTGATGCAGTGAAATATGATAAGGATGATATTTATTACGTTTTAATACCTTCAAAATACTGGATAGAGACATTCCAGGCTAGTGGCTTCGTTTTCGAGTACTAACATGAGGGTCACGATTGACTGCAGCCAAAATTGCGATTTCATTATCAACTCCAGTAACTCTTAATCGACGCTTCCTTTTTTTCGGTTGTACACTTCCGTCGTTGATGAAGTTTTGGATAACCCGGTAAAGGAATCTCGTGAAGGAACACTTTCTAGAAGGCGTTGCGCATGAAGCCCGAGAACATCATTGATATTCCTGTCACTTCCTCCATAAATGAGAATCATTTCAATCTTTTGTTGTTGAGATAGAATTTCCATTGTAAAAGTAATGAAGTCAAGTAATGAGGGAATACAAACTGAAATGAACGCAACCAACACCCCCAATCAAATGAATACGTGCGCCCATCCGCGCTGCGAGCTTCATTTGTTTCTTGATCTTAATTCTCTTTAAACAATGTGCCATCTCGGTTGGCGATATTCGTTTGTTTCTTATTGCGTATCATATAAACCATCATTAAAGATGCAAATTAGTTTAATGCAAGTTCTTAAGGACGAATGATGTGTTCGTCCTTTATCCAGGGTTTCGCGACGTAGTTAAAGATTTCGAAGAAAAAAATTTCAAAGCACTGATGCCGGCTTCAAAGGGTAATTATAAAGCAACTGTCATCAAAAGTTTATAAGAGGCACACTTCGCAGTTGTGTGGAGTCTTTCAAAGCTCGGACTAACAAGTGCATGGAAGTGCGAGGACAACATTTTGAGCACTTATTGCGAAATGTTAATAAAAAACCAGCACCCCGATGGTGAGAGGCAAGGGGACTCACCGAAATCAAGCACCG
>CAKNWT010331086.1:0-15897 GCA_932066315.1 Andricus coriarius | reverse complement strand
TCACAACAGGATTATTTTGAATACAGCACATATAGTCGCAAATGGACTAGATCCTCTTCTTCAAATGGTCAGGAAACACGAAGAAGTGGGCAAAGGGGAATTTCTCTACAAACCAGCGGAGGAGGCTGCTGAAACACTCAGCCTTTACTTCAATATCAGGGATGAGCGAAGTGCATCAAAACTTATCCATCTCGAGTACTTACTACTGAAGGCCCGGATTAAGAAAGCACATGAGAAAAACTTCCGCGAACAGCTCCTCGAGAAGAAGATGCACGGCATCTTCCACAGAAATGTGGAAGATCTGTCGATGTCGTATGAGCTAACGTTTGCTTTCCTTAAATCACCCGTATTGAAGTCGGGCACGGAGGGTTTCATTTTGGCATGCCAAGACGGTGTCATATACACTCTAGCATACCGTCGCCACATTTCGAGCCAAGATATTTCAGATGACAGCTGCAGAGTGTGTCATGTAGACCTCGAGCATCTAGGACACATACTATCTGGTTGGCCAACTCATGCGGGAACGACCTACATCCAAAGGCACAATGCGGCACTAAGAGTTCTTTATTACTATCTCTGACATTCTTACGACATTAACATTAATACCGTTCCGCAACGCTCCTAGGGAAATAGAGTCAATTGTCGAGAATTAGAAGTGTCGGATATACTGGAACTTCATATTCTCGACAATTGTTTCTGTTGCGCACTCGAGGCCTGACATAATTCTTCTTGACTTAGAGAAACGAACCATGTTCGATATCGAATTTTCGGCACCAGCTGACAAAAACGTCATAGCCAAGGAGAATGAAAAGTAAGAGAGGTATAAAGAACTTAAAGGGAGTTGCGACGGCTATACCCGGAATATTCCGTTAAGCTTATCGTCTTGATCATCAGCGCTTTTGGAGGTGCCAAGGTTTCACTGGTTAATAGTCTGAAAAGCATCCCTGCTTGTCAAGAAAAGGCTGAAACACTTGCGGGGAAAATGCAGAAGGCGGTCGTCCTTGGGTCGCTCCGTGTCCTCAGGGTGCACGAGACTTTTGCCGGATCATCGTATTGAAATCGTCGCAGACTGTAACCACCTATCTCACGGTCGTGAGATGTGGTTACAGCTGCAATTTTACCGCAATATCGCTGGGAGCGGGTGCGGTTTTTCAGATTAGCACCTGCTCCCAGCAAAAAACCTGCTGTTTGCCTTAAGACAAACTTTTAAATATATGTATCACCTCAAATGTCATACGTGATAAACTTATAAACCATACCTTTGTTACATAAAGTATCGTGTGCACCAAGGAGGCAAACATCTTTTTACGCTCGGATAAAAAACTGATTTGCTTCTTATGCACACAATATGCTATAAAATATCCGAAAAGTTCCTCTTTTAACTCTTCTATTTCTTGTTTTCTGTAGTTCTCTTTCTTTCATTCTCTGTCTTTTCGCTTTGGCAACCTATTTATAATTACCGGAAAAAACTACGAAATATATAACAATTAAGACAAACTGAACTTACAAACGAAGTTAAAAATGGACAACGGATGATTTAAATAACACGAGTGCAAAAAAGAACACAATCATTACTGATGTGAATAGCAGTGAAGGAAAGAAAGAAGGGTAAGAGAGTATGGATAAGTTACGCAAAAATATTATGCGGAGTGCAAAAATAGTTATGCAAAAATACTAATAGAGGGCTATCTTTTCGTAGTTCACAATATGTGAACTATGAAAAGCTTTAAACCGCGAATCATCACTCCAATGTCATCACTAGAGTTTCCAAAACTGTATGTGCAATCGTGTGCCTGAGGTACTCAGTCTAGTGGGTTTTTTTTTCTCGTTATCATTTGCAGCCGGGTTTTATTAGAAGTTCTCACATTTATTCGGAATTTTTCGACAAGGGAGAGGAAGACTGATGATAAAATTATTAGATCCAATATTCAGCAATTCTTCTTTTCATCAGGGAAGAATGGAATATGTGAGATAGATACAATATGAAAGGAATACATAGAATAAGGATGGATTGAATAATAATATTTAAAGGATGGGGAAGGTTGGAATTTGTGTATTGTTGTATATAGTATTGTAGTGGATTAATGTAAGATATAAGTCTTGTTATAAGTTATTCTAGGTAGATGTATGGTAATTTATAAGATGCCAGAGGCGATTGTATGAGAAGCCAATCATGAATTGGCCTGAGTGTAAGTTTATCGAAAAATAATTTATTATAAAAATTAACTGTCTTTTAGGTACTTCAAACGTAAATATTGATAAATGAGAATGTTATGTCTTTTAAAAGAAAATTAAATTCGAAATTATGTCAAAAAATTATTTTCTGAGCTTTATTGCCTAACATTTTTCATATACAATTATTTAAATATTTTTCTAACAGAGTAACTTTCTCCTCCACATAAAATGGTATCAAAAACTAAATTTCAAATAAGGCACAGACTATTTTCCAGAATTTGTTTTGCAGGAACTATTCTTTTAAGTATTGAAGAAGAAAAATTAATGTATAGAAATGAACATAATTTAGGGCGTATTTTATTTATTATAATTACAAAATATAGATAAAAAATGGACTTAGAAATGTACAAGATTTGTTTAAATCTTCATTTTAAGGTGGATTAGAAGTGTCTGGTCTAGCCCCCCTTCTTCTGCTGGGACCACCAGTAGGCTTTGGTTTCGGTTTCGGATTTTCCAATGCATCCAATTCCTCGTCTGTTAATTGTCCCTTGTACCAATCTTTGCTAAAAAACAAATAAGCAAGTTTAAGAATATTTTTAATACAAAAATAAAAAAGTAGTAATAGATATTGATCAAATTATCAGTCTATGCTTCTAATTCAAAAATGGTTTCTCTTCGTCAAGAAAATATTTAATAAGTAAAAAAAAAGTAGTTTCTATTGTTTCGGTTATAGGTGTCAAATTAAGGCAGGAATCAGTCTCAATTCGGAGCAATAATCAAACTTAATTTGAGACCTTTACCTTTTTTTCTGTGCTTGAATCTTATAATGATGTATTCTTATACAGATTTGTTTATTTACAGTTGTATTCTTCTGAACAATAATTACTAATATTAATTATAAAATATAAAATAAAATTTTGATAATTTAATGTTAAATATTTTCGATCACTGAAACCTTCATTAACGTTTGTTATTGGAATCAGTCCATTTCAAATTTCAAAAAATAAAATTATATGTATTTGTGTTCTTCTGAATTATCTGAACGAAACGATTATGCTGAGATTTTTGTTGACTTTGTCTATAAATTAGAGAAAAGATAATTTTAGATTTAATATTACTGGTCGAGAAAATGTTTGTATTATATAATCAAATTAATCTCTTTGTGAATTTTTATTTATTATGAAAATTTTTAAAGCTTACCATTCGGGAATTTTTCGAGCCCAATCACATTTGCCAGTGCTTTCATCAAAAGCCTGGCCAAGTTTGCATCCATTTCGCCTTGGAATTTCTCCATTAACACAGACATAAAAATATTGACAATTTTCAGCATCAGGATAACGAGGATGTGTGGCTGCTTCTGATTCATCGACTTTGGGACAAGTGAAATTAAAAAGCTCCCTCGATCCACATCCCTTCTTTTGAGCCTCATCCGGCCAATTGCAAATTCCGGTTTTTGGTGAGAAGACCAAACCGGCAGGACACGTTATCATGTTAAATTTGCCCTCGACACAATAATAAAACGTGTCGCAATTGGTGTTGTCCTCGTGAGCAAAGTAACCGTGCATTCGAGGACAGTGAAGACTCGGTTGTGGCTTTTCTGAAATAAAAATAAAAAACATAAGTTCTTCTGTCATTAATACTTTCATCTTTAATATTGCAGCTTCAAAAGACTTTCAAAAAACATTTTAAGTATCTTTAGCAATTATCAAGATCAAGGAATAACAAAATGGTTAATTGAATAGGAAAATTATTTAAAATATTACATTTCAAATAATTAAATATTGTTTTTAACGAAATATTATTTCTTGCACATTGAATGCATAACATAAGTTTTTTAATGAGATTTAAAAAAAACGTACGATATTTTGTTCTCTTAGAGCAGTCAATGCCAAAAGGCAAATCACATTTCTCATGTTGGGGACTAAAATCGTTAAAAACTAAACCATCTGGACAAAGCTTTTCTGTGAATTTTCCATCCCTGCAATCGTAATATTTATCGCATTGCTCGGCATCTGGAAAATATCCATTAGGCTCTGGACATTTATCTGAGATTTCAACGTCTTCATATTCTTCTTCATCTTCTTGAACTAGAGGCTTCCTTTGAACAGATGTTGATACTTTTCGGCGACTCTGCTCCGCAGCCTCCTGTTTCCTCGTCAATGCACTCACGAGGCCTGAAAATTAATTTAATAAATTACTTATTTAATTATTTAAATTAATAACTCAACATCTTAAATTTTCCATTTTGAGACTCAAATTTTATATTTTCATTATTCACTTAAAGAGAAAACTTCGTCAACCAAAGGATGCTTTGTAAATTTAGCAATTTTCTTAATTTTAGTCCATCGGGTCACGGTTTCATCGGGCATCTTTTCCCCATTAAAATAGTGAGTCACTCGGTCAGTGACATGGACGGGCAAATTTTTCCCGGAAGGTCTTTCCCTCAATAGTCTCACTCGATATTTTGTGTGAGGGACTTAATATTTCAATAGGGGATCTCGGGGAAGACTTGCCCATCTAAGTCTGAGATTTTAAATCTTTAAATTTTCGTCTAAAAACATTTTAAAAACATTAAACCAAATCACATTAGAAATGTTCTATATACAACCCCCTCAAATAAAATTGCAAGCCTCACTGCTCCATTACACTTTGTTTTCAGCTCTTTCTTGTTATTCTAGAAGACAAACCACTCGCTCCTTTGCATAGAAAATTGAACAACTCGTGGGTAATCGTAAAAAAGTACTTTTTAGGCGTGGCTTCGAGCAATGCGGACGCAATTCTCAGGACTATAAAAAGAAGAAATAACTGCCCAGGTGCTTTGTACTTAACTTTCAAGGCATCTGACAGCCTGACACGTCCCTGAGAACGAACAGGCGTAGGAAAAGATGGACATGCGAAGAACACGATAATAGATGTCGGACGACCTCGCTAACCGAAGAAAGCGAGAAAGCGATAGGAGAACCTAAATGTCGCTCATTCATTCCAACAACTTTCTTCTTTCTGTGGGACTATACTTTTGCATCGCTTCTCTATCATGTTAATTACTTGAAATCAACATTAGTCTCGAACTGATCGGATTCACTTCGATTCCTTTCAATTAATTCATTTTCTCTTGAAAGGTTAACTCTTTTGCATTAAATTTTTACTTTTAATTTAGAAAACACCTTCTTACAATATAAGGATAATAACAATTGGTCCATAATTATTGCCAATAAATATTATACAGTATATAAACATTATCAATAAGAAATATTCTAAAAGAAAAAATATACAAGAGGCAATGAACAATTTATAATTGACAATATATAATCCGCAGTCGATACGCAACAATACACAATGAATAGTTGATCGATAATTAATAATGACAATTTTTATCTTCTTTGAATGAAGAATAATTGTAACGTAAAATGAAAGAACCAGAAATAAAATGTTTTGAAGCACAACATTTTTGTGTAATACTTACCCGTGAATCCGTGTTTTTACTAACAACTCCAAAGCATAATTATATTTAAAAAAAGGCTCGAGTAGCTCCGGCCACTGGAAATATCCTAATATTTGTAAGTTTTATCATAATATTGATCAACTGAAAACCTATTTTTAAAATGAAGGCTTCAAAATTGTATTGCACTAAAACAAAAACGCCCAACCACATTCAAAAAAATTAGAGGTATCTGTGTTTGCAAAAAAGTTATTTATTAGTTTTTAACAGAAACAAATAAAATCTAAAATGAAAAAATCTATCCGGGTGTCCCCGATACGAAATGGTCAGGACTACTTTATTGCAACATGTTAAAAAAAACTTCAATGAATAACAAATTAGTGCAATTATGAAACAAAGATGATGGGCCACATAGCTTGAGAGTGAATTTATGTATCCCAATCAAAACCAATCTGATGTTCTTTGTAGTTTTTCAAATGTTTGATAATAAGGTTGATCGCTGTTTCATGAAATGCGCTTGTTTACTAGACACGAAATAATCATATCTGAGTTTCTTTTTAGCTAATGAGAGATATGAGAATATATGAGTTATCATGAGTGGCCGGGGCTACCCAAATTTACCAAACTGTCAAGAAAAAATAGATCAGAGATCCCGTTGAGTAGCTTCTACTTTTAAAAAATTGTAAGTTTGTTCACCTTACGCTCAAACAGATTAACTAAAGTTTCATCTCAGAGAAAAATAGTTTCGATATAAAAAATTGCAAGTCTTATGTGTAAAATTAATCCAAATTACATTTAAAAAAATGGTTTAGCTGTCCCAGCTAAACGTTTAGCGGGATTTCGTCTTCTAAGAAAATAAAGCTGTATTTTCTAAATTCCTAACCGAGTTACCTAAAAGTCTAGCTATTTTAGATAAATTTTGCCATCTACAAATTATCTAGATAAATTAGCTAGAGAATTTCTTGACGGCAAAATTTTCTGAAAAAGCTAGATATTTAGGTGACACAGCTATATTTGCTTAGAAGACGAAATCAAGCTAAACGTCTCTCTGTGACAGCTAAACTACTATTTTCAGTGCAGGTTCTCTTGATTTTAACTTTGTTATTTAATTTACTGAAGATTGTTTTTATTATAGAAGAAAATATATATATATATATATGTATATATATATATATATATTTAATTATTCAGTTATACCTCATTTTGCTGAAAATAATCTTACAACCCCGTGTGAGTTAAAACAAAATATGTTAGTTGATTTATATAATTTCAAAAGTTTATTTAGGTATTTAAAGGCTGAAAGAAAAGTTTTTGGATAAAATGTCGATAAAAATGCCGATGAAATAAGCCGTATTCATTAAAATTGCATTACTATTAACGGTTTAGTAATAAGCGATATGAAACAACAATTCAGCAAGACAATGCCATTTGTTTAAATAAATCATGTTGTTGAATTAAAATTTTTTCTTCTGTCCAACAATAACATCATTAACAAAATTAGAATTCTCAAAAGTATAATTCAATATTTTTTCCAGGGAAACATTATTTTGCAAAAAGTTTCGCTTTTCTCGCTTGGTATACTACGTCGCAGATACATCAAAGTCATAATTAACCATATTGAGTATATGCACGTCGATCGCCCTTAAATGCGACAACTGTTGGCGAGAATGAAAATATTGTTCCTAACTTTAGCATTGCTAATCAGTCAAGAATAAATATTAACGCAAACTGTTAAAATAAGAAGAAATAAAATTGAGACTGAATGTCAACAAGATTCGAGTCAATATAACGAGGAGACTTTCGAAATATTTTAATTTAAAAAACGACGCAGCAACTCGCGGTCACGTTTTGCAGGATTTGTCAGATTTGTTTCAGTTTCTTTCATGTACAGCCAAACGATGAAAGTTGAACTGGAAAACCATCACTCCTTTATCCCAGAATTGCATTTATTTGTGAATTGGTGCAGCTATGAAAACAGAAACTTTTCCCTGTCTTTCATTTACTTCTACCACTATATTCCACACTTTCGTTTTGACTAATCGCCTATCAATAAAAATTGAATTTATATGTTAAACATGCATACCTTTGCAATTCTAATTTTCATTCTAAATATTGAAAAAGAATTGGCTGTGTCACAAATAATTAAAGTGAATAATAATTCTTCATTTTCTATATCCTCATCATCTTTATTAATGTAAAATGTAAATAATTCTATTTCTTAGGGTTTTCCTCACATATTGCCATGCAAATTTTAGGTACACAACTTCTGACTTTATCGCCTCGTGCGCTGACAATAATTTCCAACTGCGTTTCAAGGTTACGCACAGCTAATGACCATGGTAGTCTGTCCCACTGTATAAACCTTCAATTAATTTTAAAAAATTGACAAATTTTAATAATAATTTCAAACCTGAAGATTTAAAGAAACTATTTATTATCATTATATATATTTATTTTGAAGTAAAAATACTCAGAGTCCTGAAAGAAATGAACTATTGTAAATAGTGGATTTATTATATTCTAAAAAAATCGTATTTTTCTATTTGAAAAATCATACTTTCAAACACACGAAAAAGAAAAGAAATTGAAAAAACACAATCTTAAGAAATTGTCGTTCGAAAAAATTTGAAAATAGTGTTTAAAAAAATGACAAGTATTTGACAGCGTAATTTCTCTTAACCCATCAGCGGCGGAATTTTTTTTCTATCGCGGATTTTCAACTCCTTTTCGATGTTTCAGCTATATTGCTTCAAGTAAATTAAACTTATTAGCTAATTTATTAATTGAACTAGTTACTTAAATAACTAATAATTTAACTAAACAATTAAAACTTGACAGATTTAACTAATTTAAAAGAGATACTAGGACCTATATTGAATCTACTGATACTGTAATCATGCCCTGAAAGCAAATAGAAGTGGGTATATTTCATGTTCGAAGAAAACGTGTAACACATGCACTTATGGCACTTGCCAACCTTAGATACGTTTTTTTCTAAAAGCGGGTTTTCAAAGTTCACACTTCCAAAATGCTACGGCGAGTTATTTTTCAACCTAGTTATATGACACTATACGTAACTCCATTCCGACCATCAGAGTCCTTTTCATGCGTAGGGCCACATACAATTTATACATACTATAAAATATATAATATATATAATTTATAATTCATCATTCATAACATTAATATACATTTTGTTAATTGGTTAGATGAATGTCTTAGTTTTGCAAGTTCAGCATGGAGTTCATCAACTTTTAAATAGAAAGGTGAAAACATTATGTTTACTGTTGTTTCATATTTAAGCAGTCTTCTGAATATGCTAACGTGCAATTAAAATAAGAAAACACTTAATATTTCCAGATGATATCTATTACCTAAGATATCACCATTACATGCATATTCATAAACCTCGTATTGTAATAATTTACTAAGAGAAATGTTCTTTCTACAGTCCAAGTGCATTATGCATACGACTGAAAGTAAGAAAACCAATTATGATAATATTATATTTTAAGAAGCCCGTACATTTAACATTAAAGAAGTGAATTCGTATAAACAGTGTATAGATACTTCACTGTAATTAGTTCACCACAAATTTGTCATAACGAGGGCGAGGCAATCGTGGAGCAATTGCCCGAGGTGCAGGTCCACGGGAGTGCAGGCAGGGCGAAACCATTTTTTGAAATGTTTCTACCTTTTTCCAATAATTCAAATGACGCACTAGATATAATACTTTGTAAAATAACCATTTTTTACTGTTCCTCGACTACATTGTTGTGGCTGCTGTCATAAATGCAACCTTGCCTTTCTTGCTTTTTAATATAAGCACTCTGTAATTAAAAGAATGTATATAGTTTTGAAGCATATTATAACTATGCGTATAATCAAGAGTATACTTAATAATTATTCCATTTTATGTATAATAACCTTTAGTTATCTAAAGCTCATCACTCTTATTAATTCTCAGTAATTTATTTAACTAGATTAGATGAATTTCATTAAAATGTATTGCAGAGTACTATGTTTAAGGCAGTTAAATGTTGAAAGGTTTACCCAATTGTAAGAGTCTTGAAATTTTTTGTTAATAATAGACCAGGAAGGTTGTCCATGTAGTTGCACAACACCCCACTCGCGTCGTTTCTAACCTCAAACTTGAACTGGCCGTAACTCGATCAATAATAATTATTTCTTTAAAAATTCTGTGGCCTATTACATCTAAACCCACTTTCGGATTTACGAAGAAGTTACTTTCCAATATTTATATCTTTTATTTAAAAAATATTATTGCTAAAAAAATCCTGAAACCCTTCGGTCTGCAAGTAATGTGGAATTTTTTCTATTAACAAAAAACAAAAAAATGGCACATTTTTTAAAACTTTTGTGTGTATAGTGGCTTTTTGTAAAGAAATACAGAAAAATTGATGAGAATGTGTTAATTGATGATATGGTTTTCTCTATTACGCCTCAGCTGTAATGAATTGTCATTGTTGTACAAAACTTGTGATAAAATATTACGTGTTAATTCCTTAAAGCCAGTAGTGTTAATGAATAAAAAGCATTTCTTTTATACTAAAGTATAAAATTGGGAAAGGGTTGGTGAAGTACTCTATTTTCTAAAAAACAATAATATTTTTTTACTCGTTTTTAGACAGTTTCCATAATTATTTAGCGCCTTAGTGAAATATTGCTTACAAAAATTCTTTAAATAATATTTGTTACAACGAAACTATTGCAGATACAGATTCGCTGTAAAAATAACATGGTCGTACCAGATTTTTTTCAGATTTTTTGGACAAGCGTGAGTATTGAAAAAAGTATTGTCAATAACAATGCGTTGTCAAAAATGGGAAAAAAGATTTAAAAATATGATTAAGATTTTGTTGGTGAAGTATCACTATACCTTAGGCGATTTAGCGCATGCCAACTCACCAAAAAAAATTTTTCAAAAAATATAAATGTTTGGTCAAGTCACCTCTCCGCCAATTCTTGATTAAAGTACAAACAAAATGTTTTCTAATAGTTTTTTTCGCAGATGTTTCTGTTATCTTTCACTGAAACCATTAATCCACACGATCATTTTGAAAAAAATGTATCATTTTTTCGTATTCTGTTAATAACATCAATTTAAAAAAAAAATACTACCACCAATTTGTTCTAGCAGAAATCCTAATTTGACTGTACTAAATCTCGCCAGTTAAATCAAGATTCTTTCAAATATGAGCTAACCGAATTCCCGATTAAACAATCCTCAAATTTATGCAAAACCAAAAAGGCTCGAACGAATGTAAAATTGATCAGCAAAAATTCACTGAAAGATAGTCTCGTTACTGATTAAAAAAGATGTTTTGTATCAGCTTTGGTTAGCCGGCATGAGACAGAGAAAGTTGGACGGACTTTCCTCTTTGGTAGCGCATTCCTGTCAAGGTCAAGCGTTGGAAGGGGGAGAACTCACCGAGGCAGATCAGAAGACAAAGGATTTCTGTCTTCATCCTGACGAGGAAGACGAGGAGTGGGTAGTTTCTTGATCCCTGTGCACCAGGAGCGATAAACAGATAGTGATAGGCCGGTAATGCAAGAAGTTGATGACTAGAGACTACTGGGACATCGGCGAGGCCTCATGGGCCTTATATGTATCCCCCACTTTTATTCCTATGGCACGACGGGTTACAACACCCAGAGCCTGTGTCTAAGGAGAGCTGTAGCTCTTCTGCATAGCAGCGTCACTGGGACAATCACTTAGGTGCATCTGCATCGCATCGAGAGGATTTATATGTATGAAGGCGGGATTCATAACTCCAAACAAAAGTGGATTGACTAGAATTAGCTGAATGCGGCTGATAAAATTATAAGCTCTTGGGAATGATTGGAATTTCTTGATGTCATCGGTAGAGGTTTAAGAGGTTTGAAATTTTGTTCTTGCTGCTTTCAGGTGTCAGAAAATAGAGTTGTTGATGCTTGACTGAGCTTTTGTCTCAGGATCACCATTTCTTGGGTTTCAGTCAACTGAAAATCTCCTGGACCATAACCGAAATGCTAAAAAAGGTTTCCATAATAGGTTTACAATAGAGAAATCGTAGGTCGAATGCTTTCCAGGCAGACATGGCAAACTTGTCTCGACCTCTTTTTATGATTGTGTCGAATTCTCATTCGACACAATTTTTATTATTGCAAATTACTATTTCACCATTATTTTTAGACCATATGTGCTTCAGTTGGAACTGTATTTCTATTACGTGTGGATAGGTTAACATGGGTATTATGATAAATGAAGATTCGTATAAATGAATTTTAGGTAATGTGGCTATTCGAGAGAATGAATTTATGCAAAATGATAATAATTTGGGTGAATTGGGTAAATGTAACTTAGGGCAAATGAAAATGCAGAAAAACAGAAATAATTTCCAAATAGTATTTGAGAAAAATTAAAATTACATTTATTTGTAATTCAGAAACATAAAAATTAAGGCAAATGGCAATTTGGGAAAATCAAAATTATGCCAAATAGAAAGTCGGAATAATAAAAATGAGGCTTGAACGATAGCTGTCAACATTTTTAAATGCGAATTTTTGTGTGTCTTAAAAGTGCTGTACTAAATTAAATTTTAGGTAGATTCAAAGTGTTATGAACGATTTTTAGAAGCTTTAGCATTGTGTTATTTGCAAATCGAATCCTGTAAGATTGAACAAATTTAAATTTAATGCCGTTCAAAAATAATGTTGGAAAAGCATCATTTATTAAAACCTGTACATTTTTTAATTTCTAGCGTTCTAGGTTCATCACTCAAAAATTAGGAGACTTAATACTAACATTATTATAAAAAGCCAGTCGAATAGGTCAGGTATAAAATTAACTCTGAAGTATAAAACAAGAAGTTTAAGCACATGATTATATATATATTTATTGTACAATATTGAATAATAAAACCTTATCATAAAAAGAATAAGTTTTGTAAATTCAAGAATCCTATGTTTATTTTTAATGGAATATAATGAATAATAATATTTTAAAGAAACTGGATTTTGGTATTGAAAACCAAGAAATTGTATTGCCTAGAACGTTCACCCTCGCTTTAAAAAATGAAACCAAATAAAAGACTGCGTACCAAATTGTCAAATGAGTCTTTTGAGTGTCAGTTTGTCACTTTTCAGGGCAGAAAGAAATTAAATCTTTCACTCACGAAAAATGAAATATAAATTTTCTATTTACTACATAGTCCATTTTTGCGCAATTATTTGCTGAAAAACTATTTTGACGTATACGAACAATTTAATTAATTTCCATAAGAAAGGATTAGCCGCGAAAATAAAAGTGCTGATAATAAATTCAGAAAAATTTTGAAATTCACGTCTGATATCAAACAAAGTGGGATAATTATAACAGCTTTTTCAGAGGTAAGTACTTTTTTACAAAAAAAAAAGATTTTGGTAGCGTAGCTAAAGGCAGGCGGTGGATGGCAGATGGGTCCACACAATAATTTGGATTTTTTTCTTCTATTTTATTGCTGATCAGCTGAAGGCTGATGCCCTTCTTAGTACACAACGTTAATCAACAATGACTCTTTCGGTACTATTTCTGCCTCTACACTCCCCCTCAATTTACCGGAGTTTGGTGGGACTGACGTTATGACTAGAATTTCCACCTTACGAAGACTGGATAATTATTTTGGACATGATTTTGTCTCACCAAATGCATTTTACGCATAAAGTTGGTAGATGGGTGTACACTTGAAACAATGAATAATAAAAACAATAGAATAACCTTGGAATGGATTGAAACTTTCATTGACGAAAGGCCTACATCCTGCAAAGGTAAAGGATAATTACGAGAAACTATACGCGTAAGGAAGCTAGATATTCTATGTGTACCTTACACAAAGGAAAAGGGATGCGAGATCACAGTGATGAAAAATTGGGAGTTGAAGAACGGACTCGAACTATGGTGAGGAGTAGATAGTGAATCACATAGTAGTCAAGGGCTCGGTCTGATTATATGAATAAGAGAGCAAGAGAGCATGTCAAAGAGCATGAATGTGCATCTCCTAGATTGATGTGGGTTAGAATGAAAGTGGGAAGCAGAAAATTATTTATCATAGCGTGCTTCGCCCCAGTTTATGGTGAAAGGAATGAAGTAAAAGACGCCTTCTGGGACACTTTAAATGATACTATAGGTACTTGCGATCATGGTGTAAGAATCATTCTACTAGGAGATATTAATGGATGGTTTGGGGTCCAACTTCAGGGAACGGAAAGGGTGCTAGGTAATTTTTGGGGCCCAAAACAAATAATAACGGAGACAGATTGGTTAGTTTATGCTTATAAAAAGACTTGTTTATTACAAATGACTGGCTTGTGCATGGAATGATCCACTTGTATACCTGGTGCAGAAGAGATAGCTACAGTATAATTAACTTTGTTGTTGCGGATGAAAGACTCAGAGAGCTAGTAAAAGATACAAGAGTTATGAGGGGTGCTGAATGTAAAACGAATCATTATCTCTTAATCTCAAAAATGAACTTAGGGCAAGTATGGAGAAGAAAGGGAACCAAAAAGACGAAACAGACACGAATTATGATTGAGAATTTACAGAAACCAAAAGTGCAAAAAGATTTTCAGAATAGGATATACGAAGGCATATATAGGGCAACTTAGGAGATGCTACTGCGCAATAAAGATATAGTGGGCGCATGGACTGTTCTCCGGGTTTTTTTATAGTTAAGAGTTTGACTGAAGTGTGTACCCATTAACGAAAATAAGCAGTGTATCTGAGAAAGTTGAACATTACAGGGCTTAGCGATGAGGAGAGAAATAGACATGAAAATTATTGTAGAGACAAAAACTGGAAAGTAAAAATACTAGTTAAAGGAAGTAAAGATAAAATCGAAGCGGAAGAATGAAAAAAAATGCAAATAGATATTAAAGGAAGCAAGACATTATTTTGGAAATTCGCGTTCATCATTATGAAAGGAAGTCATAGTACAGAATTAGTCGGCCTGAAAGTCGGCAAGGGTGAAATGGTATATGATACAGACGGGATACTAGACGTTCTGGCACTCTTTTAAGGAATTATTGGGAGGTGAAGCTATAGCTATAGTGCAGCACAACGGTGAAATAGAACACTGTACGTTGTAAACCCCGGTTGAAAGAATCTGTGGCTCTAAGGTCAGAGGTATAATTAACACTTAAAGAATGGCAAGGCTACTGGTGTAGATGGTATTAGGGCTGAAATGCTTAAATACGGTGGCAAATACATACTTCACAGGTTGTGCGAGTTGATAAATGTATGTGGATGTATGCCAGTAAGATCATGTATGGATCAGATATTCATCTTAAGACAGATTACAGAAAAAAGTTTAAGACTTTGGGAAGTCCTGAAAGAGTACGGAGTCAATGATGGCTACTACAAGCAATAAAAACAATATATGCTGGTAACAAAGCGAGTGTAGGGGTAATGGGAAACTGAGTGACTGGTTCGATATTATGCAAGGTGTTAGGAAAGGATGCGTTGTGTCATAAGGACAACCGCAGGATTTCGCTGGGAGCAGGTGCTAATCTGAAAAATAGCACCAGCTCCCAGCGAAATCGCGGTGAAATTTCAGCTGTAACCACGTCTCACGATCGTGAGATAGGTGGCTACAGTCTGCGACGAATTCAATACGATGCTCCGGCAAAAGTGTCGTGCACCCTGAGGACACGGAGCGACCCAAGGACGACCGCCTTCTGCATTTACCCCGCAAGTGTCTTAGCATTTTCTTGACACGCAGGGATGCTGTTCCGGCTATTAACCAGTGAAACCTTTATATAACCCCTTTTTCGGAGTTCCTCGGCACGGTTTCGCAGACGTTGATGCGAAAAATGCGAGAGCTCTGGGTGTTTCTCGCACCACATATTATGCAGTCCTGCCATGTAACCTTTCCGTTCAGGGATCATACTGGTGTGATAGCACTCCAGCAGGTCGTCCCTGAGTCGACCCGTTCACTTGAAAGTACCGATATTCTGCCGGTCAATCGCATTGACCTCGTCTTGATTGGCTCCCCCAACTCTAGGATAGTCGGCATTGTTGTCCGACCCAATGTCGGGAACCCTGCGCGTTCGATTGTTTTGAACCGCACTTACTACAACTATGATTGGTGTTATCATTGTTGTCCCCGC
The DNA here is from genome assembly GCA_932066315.1 of Andricus coriarius. Taxonomy (NCBI): domain Eukaryota; kingdom Metazoa; phylum Arthropoda; class Insecta; order Hymenoptera; family Cynipidae; genus Andricus; species Andricus coriarius. The sequence goes on along the minus strand of CAKNWT010331086.1, from coordinate 134 downwards.
GAGCAGCTAGGAAAAAGGGTTAGTTATCCTTGTAGAGCCCCGCATGCAAGGATAAGGCTGCATACTCTGAGAGGTCGCCCGGTATCCCAGAGTCACCGTTTGAGACACCTCACCCAGGTGCCATTCAGCTTTCG